>OX465298.1:181225968-181384789 GCA_949987735.1 Leucophora obtusa | reverse complement strand
TTTTTGTTTTAATTATACCCTACACCACTATGTGGTCAGGGTATTATAAGTTTGTGCTGATGTTTGTAACACCAAAAAATATTGGTCGTAGACCCACCTTATAGTATACCGATCGGTTCAGAATTTTTTTTTATTTCGATTTAACGATGTCCGTCTGTCCGTCCGTCCGTCCGTCCGTCCGTCTGTCTGTCTGTCTGTCTGTCTGTCTGTCTGTCTGTCTGTCTGTCCATGCAATCTTGTGCGCACTCTAAGGTCGCAAATATTAAGATATTTTGATGAAATTTGGTACGCAGACCTATGTTGGCCCAAGGACGAACAAGTTTGATTTTGGTGAACATCGCTCCATGTTTAGACCTAGTGCCCATATAAGGGTCCTACCAAAATTATATTGTTTATACGCTGCAGGTCGTAAATATTAAGATATTTTGAAGAAATTTGGTACACAGACCTATGTTAGCCCAGTAACGCAGCCTATTGATTTTGGTGAACATCGGTACATGTTTAGACCTAGTGCCCATATAAGGGTCCTACCAAAATTATACTGTTTATACGCTGCAGGTCGTAAATATTAAGATATTTTGATGAAATTTGGTACACAGACCTATATTGACCCAATAACGCAGCCTATTGATTTTGGTGAACATCGGTCCATGTTTAGACCTAGTGCCCATATAAGGGTCCTAACAAAATTATACTGTTTATACGCTGGAGGTCGCAAATATTAAGATATTTTGATGAAATTTGCTACACAGACCTATATTGGCCCAATAACGCTGCCTGTTGATTTTGGTGAACATCGGTCCATGGTTAGACCTAGTGCCCATATAAGGGTCCTACCAAAATTATACTGTTTATACGCTGCAGGTCGCAAATATTAAGATATTTTGATGAAATTTGGTACACAGACCTATGTTGGCCCAATAACGAAGCCTATTGATATTGGTGAACATCGGTCCATGTTTAGACCTAGTGCCCATATAAGGGTCCCACCAAAATTATATTGTTTATACGCTGCAGGTCGCAAATATTAAGATATTTTGATGAAATTTGGTACATAGACCTGTGTTGGCCCAAGGACGAAGCCTAATGATTTTGGTGAACATCGGTCCATGTTTAGACCTAGTGCCCATATAAGGGTCCTAACAAAATTATACTGTTTATACGCTGGAGGTCGCAAATATTAAGATATTTTGATGAAATTTGGTACACAGACCTATATTGGCCCAATAACGCGTCTGTTGATTTTGGTGAATATCGGTCCATGTTTAGACCTAGTGCCCATATAAGGGTCCTACCAAAATTATACTGTTTATACGCTGCAGGTCGCAAATATTAAGATATTTTGATGAAATTTGGTGCACATACCTATGTTGGCTCAGTAACGAAGCCTATTGATTTTGGTGAACATCGGTCCATGTTTAGACCTAGTGCCCATATAAGGGTCCCACCAAAATTATATTGTTTATACGCTGCAGGTCGCAAATATTAAGATATTTTGATGAAATTTGGTACATAGACCTATGTTGGTCCAAGGACGAAGCCTATTGATTTTGGTGAACATCGGTCCATGTTTAGAACTAGTGCCCATATAAGGGTCCCCCCAAAATTGGCTTGGTTACAAACTGAAGGTCGCAAATATTAAGATATTTTAATGAAATTTGGTGCGCTTGCTCACATTATAGAAAATTTTGATACAAGCCCCATTTTAACCCATTCGAATTTCGGATCCAAACAATACACCAGAGTGGTGTAGGGTATTGTATAGTCGGCATGCCCGACTTTAACCTTTTTACTCGTTAATTGTTATTTTTGTTTTATTTTTAATTATTTATTTGATTATTTACATTAATTATATTAATTATTTTATTATTATTATTAATGTGACTATAAAATTTTTTTTTTAAATCAAAATTTTAGCACTTAAAATTCCTGTACTATAATTATAAGATTAATTCTTGTTGTACTGGAATGGAAATAAATAAATAAACTAAATTAAAACGAGTAAAAGGCTTAAAGTCGGGCATGCCGTAGTGGTGTAGGGTATAACTATTCTTGTTCGTCATATTTCTATGTCTTATTTTATTTTAGCACATTATTTTGTGGGATATAGATCAAGTAGCTATGTTTTTGAAGTGGTCTTTAATATGTTTGCTGGGTTGCTTTTTAGATAATCGCAAAAATTCATTAAAATTTTGAAAACCTGTCCATTTTAAAAGGAGCGTGGCAGCAAAATAAAAATTGTAATGTAAATTTTTGTGTACGCTGCTCTTATTGGGATTTTTCTCTGGAACAATTTTGGTTTGGGGTCTATTCTTTGTATCTTCCAGAGTTTTCGAGAAAATTTTAAAGTTTTAATTTTCGCAAATTCAAAAGAGATTTGTGCAAAATATTCTTGATGGAAGGTTTTGTTTTTATTGTCAAATTATTCTTAGACATATATATCATATGTAATCAAGAAAAACCCTGGGTGTTTGCACTTTTGGGTTAGAGCTTATTCCCACGAAGCGTGGTATCTGTGTAAAAATTATCGTAACAACGAAGTGTTAAATAGTGTTAAAAGAGGCTTAGATGTATTTATTTATTTATTTACCTGGTCATTTCAGTTGTTTTGTTATTATGCTTAACTGTTTGTTCACATAAATTTAAGCCAATTTTAAATGAAATATGTTAATGTTTGTGTTTAAATAGCCGTAAATAACAATTATTATTTGGCCTGGTAAAAACTAGAAACAAAATCAATAAATTATAAATTAAAATATGACAAAATTAAATAAACACGATGTGCAGAAATTTTTAATTAAAAATTAGATACATATATGAATTTAGTTGAATGAATTTATGTACGGATTATAAATGAAATAATTTAATTGTAAAACAATTTTGTACTCTGCGATCAGAGATTATCAGGATTTTCGTCATAGCTGAGTATTTTTTTTTGTTGCTTGTTTTGTAAACATTAGCCAGGCATATCAAATTTTATAATCGCTCTTAAAGCACTTTGGAAAATTGCCATTTGATGGAAATTTAAAAAACGCTTGAAAGCTATTGTATAAGGGAAAACGTAGTTTTCGTGTAAATAGGTTTGTTTTATAGGGAAAGCGTAATGGTGGGTAAGTAATTATGAATTTGTTTTAGTAGTGATAATATTATTGGGTAAAGTGATAAGGCCTTTAGTTTGAATAAGTACGAAATTAATTCTTAAACACAAGTTTAAGTTTTGACTTATTTCTGACAATGAAGTTGAATTTTAAACTTTGATGTTTCAGAGACTTAGAGCAAAATTTCATGATAAATATTATTACGGAACATATTAGCCCTCTAACTCTTCAAAAAGATACCAAAAAGTCCTTTTAATAGCAGAGTTAGAGGATAGAAATGTTTTATAAAAATGTTTCTCATAGTGTTCTAAATAAATTCGCTGATCACATCCTATACTTAAAATGGAAGATTCACATTCACATGGTTTCCTACGCCGATTCACAAAAAAATTCGCAAAAGGGGGAAAACTTTAACCTCGCAAAAACATATGGCCAGACGTCAACTTTTAAAACGCTGATACACGTATATTTTTATTTTGGGCCTTCTGCCAAAATCAATTGTCAGAACTTTTTTTATGCTCTTTTTGTGTTGTACAGTGTAATAGAACAAATTTGTTGCTAATTTTAACAAATAATTTTCAAACTACAGTTTACAAAAATCTTAATAAACTGTAGTAACCGTTACTAATTTTTTCAACAAATTGCATTGTAGTACAAATCAATAAACATGCGTCGCTAAAACAGTTAAAATTAACATAATGACAGCAAAATATTCAGTTGCCATTATATACTTTTTTGATAAGTGTATTAAAATGAAATAGTTTGTAGAAAGTGCAAAAGATTGAAATGCAAAAATATCACGTTGTTATCAGAATCCTTTCGCTACTTTCTTAGTGTTCAAGTCATAATATACACTCTTGAGATTTTTTTGTAAATTTAGTACTATAAAATGGGCAAAGTTTTGTTTAATTTTACGAAAAAATTTTTGTACACACTTCCATACCCAAAAATACACACACAAAGCATTTTTAAACATGATGGCGTTTATAAATAAACACATTATGCCTAAAATTAGTATTATTTTGTTAAATAAAAGTTTTACGCACAAAGTTGTTAAACAACTTATAACAGTAATAAATACTCCGACATTTTAAAATTGAAACGAGTAAAAAGGTTAAAGTCGGGCATGCCGACTATACAATACCCTACACCACTCTGGTGTATTGTTTGGATCCGAAATTCGAATGGGTTAAAATGGGGCTTGTGTCAAAATTTTCTATAATGTGAGTCAGCGCACCAAATTTCATTAAAAAATATCTTAATATTTGCGACCTACAGTTTGTTACCAAGCCAATTTTGGGGGGACCCTTATATGGGCACTAGTTCTAAACATGGTCCGATGTTCACCAAAATCAATAGGCTTCGTCCTTGGGCCAACATAGGTCTATGTACCAAATTTTATCAAAATATCTTAATATTAATACCTGCAGCGTATAAACAGTATAATTTTGGTAGGACCCTTATATGGGCACTAGGTCTAAACATAGACCGATGTTCACCAAAATCAATAGGCTGCGTTATTGGGCCAATATAGGTCTGTGTACCAAATTTCATCAAAATATCTTAATATTTGCGACTTGCAGCGTATAAATATTATAATTTTGGTAGGACCCTTGTATGGGCACTAGGTCTAAACATGGACCCATGTTCACCAAAATCAATAGGCTGCGTTACTGGGCTAATGTAGGTCTGTGTACCAAATTTCATCAAAATATCTTAATATTTACGACCTGCAGCGTATAAACAGTATAATTTTGGTAGGACCCTTATATGGGCACTAGGTCTAAACATGGACCGATGTTCACCGAAATCAATAGGCTGCGTTATTGGGCCAATATAGGTCTGTGTACCAAATTTCATCAAAATATCTTAATATTTACGACCTGCAGCGTATAAACAGTATAATTTTGGTAGGACCCTTATATGGGCACTAGGTCTAAACATGGACCGATGTTCACCAAAATCAATAGGCTGCGTTATTGGGCCAATGTAGGGCTGTGTACCAAATTTCATGAAAATATCTTAATATTTACGACCTGCAGCGTATAAACAGTATAATTTTGGTAGGACCCTTATATGGGCACTAGGTCTAAACATGGACCGATGTTCACCAAAATCAATAGGCTGCGTTATTGGGCTAACATAGGTCTGTGTACCAAATTTCGTCAAAATATCTTAATATTTACGACCTGCAGCGTATAAACAATATAATTTTGGTAGGACCCTTATATGGGCACTAGGTCTAAACATGGACCGATGTTCAAAAAAATCAAACTTGTTCGTCCTTGGGCCAACATAGGTCTGCGTACCAAATTTCATCAAAATATCTTAATAGCTGCGACCTGTAGAGTGCGCACAAGATTGCATGGACAGACAGACAGACGGACGGACGGACGGACAGACGGACATCGTTAAATCGAAATAAAAAAAAATTCTGAACCGATCGGTATACTATAAGGTGGGTCTACGACCAATATTTTTTGGTGTTACAAACATCAGCACAAACTTATAATACCCTGACCACATAGTGGTAGGGTATAAAAAATAAAGAAAAGCTAAAACCGATAATTTTTTTGAATTCTTACTACTCTATTACACGCATAGAGTAAATATACCCAATTGGGCACTGTGGTGTAATGGTTAGCGCGTTGGACTGTTACAAGTGAGGTTGCGGGTTCGAGCCCCAATCAAGGCAACATCAATTTATGAAAAATAGTAATACGTATGGGTTTTTTCCCCTCATACATATCGCTGCGTTCTCCTTCGTTGTTCCCAGACCTTCGAAGAATTAATTCCCTAATTCCCTTTTTATACCCTACACCACTATGTGGTCAGGGTATTATAAGTTTGTGCTGATGTTTGTAACACAAAAAAATATTGGTCGTAGACCCACCTTATAGTATACCGATCGGTTCAGAATTTTTTTATTTCGATTTAACGATGTCCGTCTGTCCGTCCGTCCGTCTGTCTGTCTGTCCATGCAATCTTGTGCGCACTCTACAGGTCACAACTATTAAGATATATTGATGAAATTCGGTACGCAGACCTATGTTGGCCCAAGGACGAACAAGTTTGATTTTGGTGAACATCGGTCCATGTTTAGACCTAGTGCCCATATAAGGGTCCTACCAAAATTATACTGTTTATACGCTGCAGGTCGTAAATATTAAGATATTTTGATGAAATTTGGTACACAGACCTATATTGCCCCAATAACGCAGCCTATTGATTTTGGTGAACATCGGTCCATGTTTAGACCTAGTGCCCATATAAGGGTCCTACCAAAATTATACTGTTTATACGCTGCAGGTCGGAAATATTAAGATATTTTGATGAAATTTGGTACACAGACCTATATTGCCCCAATAACGCAGCCTATTGATTTTGGTGAACATCGGTCCATGTTTAGACCTAGTGCCCATATAAGGGTCCTACCAAAATTATACTGTTTATACGCTGCAGGTCGCAAATATTAAAATATTTTGATGAAATTTGGTACATAGACCTATGTTGGCCCAAGGACGAAGCCTACTGATTTTGGTGAACATCGGTCCATGTTTAGAACTAGTGCCCATATAAGGGTCCTACCAAAATTATACTGTTTATACGCTGCAGGTCGTAAATATTAAGATATTTTGACGAAATTTGGTGCACAGACCTATGTTAGCCCAATAACGCAGCCTATTGATTTTGGTGAACATCGGTCCATGTTTACCCCTAGTGCCCATATAAGGGTCCTACCAAAATTATACTGTTTATACGCTGCAGGTCGTAAATATTAAGATATTTTGATGAAATTTGCTACACAGACCTATATTAGCCCAGTAACGCAGCCTATTGATTTTGGTAAACATCGATCCATGTTTAGACCTAGTGCCCATATAAGGGTCCTACCAAAATTATACTGTTTATACGCTGCAGGTCGTAAATTTTATGATATTTTGATGAAATTTGGTACACAGACCTACATTGGCCCAATAACGCAGCCTATTGATTTTGGTGAACATCGGTCCATGTTTAGACCTAGTGCCCATATAAGGGTCCTACCAAAATTATACTGTTTATACGCTGCAGGTCGCAAATATTAAGATATTTTGATGAAATTTGGTACATAGACCTATGTTGGCCCAAGGACGAAGCTTATTGATTTTGGTGAACATCGGTCCATGTTTAGAACTAGTGCCCATATAAGGGTCCTACCAAAATTATATTGTTTATACGCTGCAGGTCGCAAATATTAAGATATTTTAATGAAATTTGGTGCGCTGACTCACATTATAGAAAATTTTGACACAAGCCCTATTTTAACCCATTCGAATTTCGGATCCAAACAATACACCAGACTGGTGTAGGGCATTGTATAGTCGGCATGCCCGACTTTAACCTTTTTACTCGTTTTGAACTGAATTTATATTTTGGGAATGAATTCCCTGACCAAACTTAAGGAATTGAATGAATTCCTTTTTTTTTTCATTCGATATATCTTAAAGGAATTCATTAATTTTTTTCTAATATATATATTTGTTCCTTTTACTCCTGCAAGGAGCATAGGGCCTTCATAAAATTTAATGAATTCATTCAACAAGGAATTCATTTAATTATAGTTGATTCAACTTTTGGTCAAGGAATTCATTCAATTCTAGTTAATTCAACTTTTGGTCAAGGAATTCATTCAATTTTAGTTAATTCAACTTTTGGCCAAGGAATTCATTCAATTCTAGTTTTTTTCGTTTAATTCCCTGAATTTAAGTTTCAATTCCTAGGGAATTAAACAAAAAAATTTAATTCCTAGGGAATTAAATGAAAAAAATTTAATCCCTTAGAGAATTAAACGAAATAAATTTAATTCCTTGACTAAAAGTTGAATTAACTAGAATTGAATGAATTCTTTGACCAAAAATTGAATTAACTAGAATTGAATGAATTCCTTGACCAAAAGTTGAATTAACTAGAATTGAATGAATTCCTCGACCAAAAGTTGATTTAGCTAGAATTGAATGAATTCTTTGACTTAAAATTGAATTAACTCGTGTTGAATGAATTATTTAGTGAATGAATTCTTTAATTCGAATGCTTAGTGCTTTGGTCAGAGAATTCTTTGAATTCATTCACAGGAATTAATTCCTGCTTATATTTTATTAATAAATTCGTTCCTTGAATTAAAGAATTGAATTAAATTTTTGGGAATTCATTCCAAAAAGGAATTAATTCATTAAAGCTCTGGGTGTTCCCATAACACTTAACCCCACCGAAGTAAAATAATATAACAGGGCTATGAACTAAAAAGCTTCAACAAAGTTTGCCAACTCACCATCAGATGGCGTGCAGCAACTGTTCTAAAATTCAACATCTCGCGCACTTAGAGTGTTGCCATATTTGAAGCCCTTCATCTTTCTTCTCTATCCCCTTTCCAAAGGAAGCAACACGTTAATTAATAGGAAAAATTTCCTGAGTGTTGCTTCTCTTTAAAAAAAAAAAAAACAATAAAAAAAGGATTACAGTTTTCTACTAATAAGTTGAGTCAACAGAATTTAATTAGAGTTTATCCAAAGAATATTGCCTTTTACATAGACTAGTGGTGCGAAATTACTTTTACCCACTATAAATATACAAAACATTCCAATGGAAGTACCATCAGCAAAAGCAACAACAAAAAATCTTCTGCTTTCATCATTAACTGCCACTAGAAAATGCTGGGGCCCAATAACAATACCGTTGTTTTGTGTCATCGGCCATGTTTTCATTAAATGGACTTTTCTAAATGCATTTCTATTTCTGTTATAGAAAAAGGAAAACTAACAGCCAAAGCATCGTATTATTTGACCTGTTTTAAGCCATTCAAAGATATCCAATTGCTGCATCAGTCGCAACAGACATTGCTGTTTGTATTGCATATAGGGTTTGGGATTTCCCGGACTTTTTTATTTCCCGGAAAACGGGAATGAAAAAATTTGATTCCCGGGATTCCCGGGAATCCCGGGAAATGTTTTTGAACAAAATTGTTAATGAAAACCACCTATATAAATCATTTTTGTTAAAAAAAAAACACTATTTCAGTACAAATACAGTCTGTGTAGTGAGAATTCAAAGTAAAAAATACCAGAATGTTGAGCATTTGATTTCACAGAAATTAATCGCAGCACTGCCAAATGAATTGCATGATTCCAGCAGAAAGCACCTACTACTGGACTGTCGGAATCAAACCATTTCATCACACTTGGCCCATTAGATATGGTGGTCACAATGTTATTTTCCAAAGACAATTAAAACTCTTCTAGTCTTATTTCTACAATTCTTCTTATTTCATCAGCATTACATCTTCCTGATATATAAACCAACCCCAGGTTATAAAATGAATTATTTACGTTTATACTTATGTTCAAATATCTCTTTTGTGATATTCTTGTCCATTCATCTAAGATTATAGTAAATCTCCTATTGTTAGAAATATTGCTCAATATTTCTATTATCATGATATCTTTTACATGATTGTAGTAATTTAATATAATGTTCTTTACATCGGTTTCCTTTTTTGCAATGCCAGGTTTTTATTATAAAAACTTTCTCGAATAAACGAAGATCTAGTTTTGGTGCGGATTGACTGCGGCTAATTTGGATACCATTTTAGGAAATGTTTGCCCTACCATAAAACCTTTAATGCCTATTCAGCTTACACTTTTTTCTTCGGGTACTTTGCTAATTTTAGCTTGTTGTTTTCTTCAAGAAAAGTTGCGTGACCATCAATTTTTTTTTTTTTTTAACCAAATTTAGATGTTGGATAACGAAATTTAGATACCACCGTTAACCATTAGTATTTCTTTTCACATTTATTAATAAAAACGGTACTTATAAAATTATTGACCCTTAATATAAAGGAGTATTTTAAATTTAAAGTCGACTTTATTTTTAATCGGTTTTGTTAATTTTGTGTATGAAAACCTTACAAAAATATTTATATTTTCAAATATTTTGATTGGTTGAAAATAAATTAACCAATCAGAATGCTCCAAAAATAAACCAAGTCAAGGTATACTGCCACCCAATATTTTAACTAAAGTCGACTTTACCTATTATTATTTGTAAAAAACAAAGCTTTTTTTCATATTTCTTTTAAACATTTTACCAAGTTTTTAGGCTTTACTACTTAAATTTTGAATAAGTTATGCGAAAAATCTTTATTAGTTGAAATGCTCCTAATTACTTGGCAAAGATTTTATTTCTGTGTCAAATAAATGTATTCCTTTTTAAAAGATTTTAACAATGAAATTTTTGTTTTGGTATTTAAAATGTTTTTTATGACTAAAATTAAAAAATCCTATTCGAAACAAAAACAATTTAAAAAATTTAATATTTTTAAAATTTCCCGTTTTCCCGGGAATTCCCGGCACACTTTTCCCGGGATTTCCCGGGAATTCCCGCCCGGGAATTCCCGAACCCCAAACCCTAATTGCATACCATTAGGCGACAAAGCTATTTCCGGGCGTACTAAAAGCACGCACAGTTATGGCAAAAAAAAAACACAAAACGATTCTATGAAATGAAAAAGAAAAAAAAAATACAATTTTATCATTAGTTTTACCTGTGCGTAAAATTATTTTTATTTTGCATTGGTTGCCAAGTGTTACGATTTCCGTTGCAGCACTCCTGATTGTTGTCCGTTATTAAAATGTACACAGTTTTGTTGTGCGGACAGAATATAACATTTTTGTTTTCTATTGCTAAGGTAAACTTAGAGAAAAAATATAAGAGCTTTTTAAAAAAAAGAATATTGGTAAAGCAAATGACTGGGCTTATTGATATATTAAGCGATTTGGAAGAGAGTACTTTTGTCAATTTCCAATTTAAGTTGGTTACTAAATACTATTCAAATTGGTTGGTAAAACTGCAAAATGGTTTTGACATCAAAATTCGGTTACAAGAACTGAGTTTAAAGTTTAAATTCACAAAATATTCTGGAATTATAATTGACTATCATTGGGCCGAAAATAGACTTAGCAATTATTTTGGGACTACATTTTTCTCTGTGTATATATATTTTTTTTAGTTCTTTGTTATTTGATAAAGAGTGTAATTCTGATAAGTTTTTGTAACAAAAATGTCAAACGTAGTATATGTGATGCGCAAAATAGAAAGGGACCTAAGGGTAAAAACCGGTTTTGTTCAGGAGAGCCATTTTAAAGATTTAAATACGTGTATCTTTGGTGTACCATCACTGAGCGTGTTGGTATTGGTTTCATTTGAAAGCGACACATCTCATGACGTCAGGAACGTGTTGGTCAACCTTGAAAACGCGCGTAGGTCGTCCCTACCTCTTGTTTTGTGTAGTTGGTTTTGACTGTTTTCTACCTAGCGCGCTGTTTCCATGAGTTTGATATCATTTTTGCTCGCGGTTTTTCGAATCGAGCTTTATTTTCTGAAATTATTAATTGTGAATTATAATAAATACTCATTTATAATTCTTTTAAATCGTGAATATCACTCTGTTAGTACGAAAATTTTTTCATATAACCTTATTATGTTATTCGCGAAAATAATTTAAAACTGATAACATTCTTACTGTTTGTTTTAGGATGAAATGGTGGACGAATTCGAAGAAATAGATTTACTTTATCGTCGACTTCACTTTCATAAAACTCGCATATCTCTGGGAGGGAACACTTTTGGGGCATGGGATCGGTCTCATTCGATGCTCAGATGTTGTCCACATCAAAAAAAAAAAATGATTTTTTTACCCTTAGGTCCCTTTCTCTGTGCGTTGTCACATATACATATTTTTGGCAAAATTCATCAAATTTTCAGTTGGAAAAAATTCGTTAATGACAATTGACAGTCACAATGAAATTGTGTCTTTTTTTAATACATATAATGCAGTGTTGATAGATCATGGCACCATTTCCAAATTAAAAATATTTTTTGAACAGCCATACTCCCAGTTGCGGTTAACCCATGACGTTCCTTGTATGGAGCTATTTTCTGCACACTCTAAAAATATTTCATCTTTTTGTTAATTTAATATTTTTATAACTTTTCCCAGAGTTGTATAATAAAGCGTGATCTCACCAAAACGCACGATGTTAATAGTAAATAAAACAAAAATTTTTCAGAGAACTATCTTAAATTTTTTTTTATGATAGAGGGATCTATGGCAATTATCTGTGAAACAAAATTTCGGCCAAATCCTCGCCACGGCTTCGCTGGCATACCTCTATCCTCTAATTGAGGTTCAATGTCGTTAATGTGCCGAATTATCTCATCCTTTAGCTCTTGAATTGTTCTTGGATTATTTACGTACACTTTTTCTTTTAAATATCCCCAAAGAAAGAAGTTCAACGGTGTCAAATTAAGGGTTCTTCAACAGGGACGCTACAAAAGTAGAAAGACAGGGACAGCAAAGGACGCCATATTTCTTGCCGCTCTTTTGACATTTTTCTTCAGTGAGGTTTGCCATTTCATGATGGAGCCAACAACGTCCAATTTATGGTCGTCATAATGAATGGCTTCGTCAATAAACAAAATATGCGTTATTGGTCAGACATCAATCCACACGTTTTTGTTTTATTTAAAAAAACTTTTGTAGCGCTCTTATTGAAGAACCCTTTATATGAAATTATTGTTGTATTGAAATTTGCATACAATAGTGAATAATTAATTTAATTTTCGCTTTAGGCGACTTCTTCCGTAGAGCCTTTTTTACCCATAATATAAATATCCCAGCAAAATCTTTCATTACCAAATAAGTGGTTATATAATGAAACTAAAATTTGTTACTACTTATAATTCGGCGTCAGTACTAGTTATTTTTGTTAGACGAAGCCGTTTTTATAAGCAGTCGAGCTTTCGCGCGACTACTTATTTACTTATAAAGATAATGTGAATTTGGTAACTACTTATTTTTTAACCACTAGTAAGTATATAAATAAGTCCTATTATTTAACAACTTGTAACCACTTATTTTTAACTGCTTATAAGCACACGAATAACTACTTATTTTGGTAACTACTTATTTCATTAACTTTTATAATGCAGCGGGTTTTGTGCATTTTTTCATGCAGCGAATATGGACAACTACTTACAAGAACGACCTTGTCGAACAAAAATAATAAGTTTTGACATCGAATTATATGCAGTAGACCCTAATTCTACTGCCTATTATTTAGATATTAGTTATGTCCACCCATTACTGAGACTTTGCTGGGTACTTCAAATATGAAACCCTGCTGAGAAAATATTGGCAATATGTTTATGGTCTCGAACAAAAATAAATAAAAAAATGTTCATTGCAGAATAAAAGGCCGAAAAAACTTTTTTTATTTTTGAAAATTAAACAAACAGGCAATTGACATAACACAAATTTTTTTTTTTTTTAAATTTTTTTCTCTCCTATATCTAATTTGCACTAAGAACCTAGGTTACCCATCGGTATAGCTTCCTTGTGAGTACTGCAGAATTAAAAGTTTAGCATGGTCTTTAAAGGATGATAAGAACACGGGTTTCTATTGTGAGATTCTTCAAATTATGATAGAATAATTTTGAAGCCATATTAAGGATCAGTGGGTCGAAATTCATACTAAATTGCAAACCTCAATTAAAAATAAGTATCTATGCATCATTTGTTTGTGTTTAAGAAATATGAAATTTAAGTATTTCTGTACACAAAACGCCAAATTTTAAATTTATAAAAAAATTCCCATATTCTCAAAATGGTAGTAATAAATACCACGTATTGCATATCTTTTACAAAAAATGCTCATGTAATAAATATATGTGGAAGTAACAATTTTTCTTTTAATTTTTTATTCCATTTGCAAATGTTAACATACAAATATAATTATATTTAATATTAGAACCTAAGTGTGTTAAAAAGTTAAAATTAATATTTGGCAACCGACAACAAGTTAAACTTGATACAACCCACTTATTATTTTCAAAACCTACAAGCCTCTCAACGTCTTTACCTCACTACCCCATTAATAATTTAAATGGTATTAAAAAGAAAGTGTGCAGTTAATTATTCTTGAAAATTGTGGTTCAAAACAATTTAAAAGTGTATACTTGGCTTTGATGATGACGATGAAGATAACATAATTAAAAAGATGTTCAGAAATTACATGTTACAGGGTACACTCGTTTAAAAAGTACTGAAACAATTTTATAGTGGCATTACCCCCCTCCTATAAAAACTTAAAGCAAATAAACATTTTTATTACTATTAGGTTTTTTTCTGTTTAAAATGCTGATATATATCTCTTTTATATCTTTCGGGAAAGGTAAGAATATATATGTTTATGCCGAAGTCAACTTTAATTTTGCATTCGAATCATGTAGGCTGAAATATCTTACTGTACTGTGTTATAGATTTTTCGTTCTAAATAGAAACTAACAAAATTTAAGTCATTTTATATTTTAATTGCTTTATAATAGTTTCCTTTTAATAAGTATTACTGCAACTACTTCTGATAATATTAATTGAAGCGCTTACAGTATTTAATTCAATTTATTTATTTTCCCAAAACCTTAGTTCAATTTGTTAATATAAAATATTACCAAATTAAATTAAATCCTCACTGACTCAATTTTTTATTAGTTTTAAGTATATCCTTTGATTTTTTATCATATGGAATTTAAAGCAGCTGATTAGTGTGCTCATTTCGGTAATTAAATCTTAAATTCATGGAAACCGGAAACTATTCTCACATTCACACAAAATACATAAACACTACTTTTATCTGTGTTCATGAATTTTTATTAGGTTTTCTTCTCTCTCATTCTTTTGGTTTTAGTAATCTTAAATCTAATATACAAACTTTTGAAACGTACATACCCAGTCAGAAAAATACAAACGGGAAAGCGGTGGCAAAGCACTTTAGCAGGTGGTACAAGTACTGGCAAAAAGTGCTTTCCCATTCCCAAAATGATAACATCATTAGACAAAAGGACCCGCTGTTCAAAAAGCGCCGGAAAAGCACTGGAGGAACAAAATTTTTAAACGTTGGCAAAACGCTGGCAAAACCAATAAATAGGTGGTCTGGAAATATATTTTCCAAAATAAAATTTAAAAAAGGTTCATATGTATTTTTTTTTGGTCCTGCCGTGATTTGAACCCAGGCCATCAGATTGGCAGACGATTGCTCTACCCACTGAGCTAACGAGACATATAATATTTGATGGCTAAACACATAAATGAGTGATAATAGCTGGACAACTACTGGCTGTGCCAAAATGCTAGTACTGGCAAAGAATTTATTGTAACTAGTATGCCAGTGTTGGGAGGGCAAAAAGAGTTGGTCTTGAAGGAGCTTTCCCACAAACAAAAAAATTGATTTTATAAAACAAAAAAAATTTTAAATTAAAACAAACCCAAACAAATTTTTTTGCATGCAACCGGATTTGAACTCGTAACCTTCTGACTACAAACATTTTGTAACGAAGCGTCAGCATTTTTATAAAATCATTGGTCTACCAGTGAATTGATTTTTGTACGCCTGGTAGCATTGGCTAGGTAGCACTGGATAACCACTGGTTGCAAACCTTGGCATATCACTCTAAGCCAATTCTTTACCAGTGGTTTTTTTTATAAACCACCGAAATTTTTGTAAAACAAATACTGGTAAAACGCTTTTTTCAAACGCTGGCAAAGCGTCCCAAATTAGTGTTCTGCCAGTGATTTATTTTTAACACCGTGGTTACCCAGTGGTATGCCAGTGCTTGACTGGCGATTTCTGACTGGGTATATATGTTTACATACTTGTTTTGTGTAACTCTATATGCATGTCTCTGTATAAGTGTGTATTTTGTGTTAATTTCAAATATATTTTTTACAATTTTTTGTTCCACTCTGCATTTTGTATATTATCCCAGCAAAATTTGTTTGAACTGGTTACCTCTGAATCTGTTCTAGAACAGGAGTTTTTACCACCGGTTCCATGGAACATGTTCTAGAACTGATTCCTGGGAGTCAAAATGAAACGTTTCACTGTCACAGAACCGGTTCTTATAACTGGTTGTAGAACCGGTTACAAAGCAACCTGTTCTAGTTTGGAGGAAAAGAACCTGTTGCTTTTGGGACAAACTAAAAATCACCGATGAGAGAACCTAAAGTATAACAGGTTGCATTCAAGTACAAGTTATTCTACAACCGGTTCTTTGCATCCGACAATTTCGCTGGGATGTATATTGATGGCCATAGGTTGAGAAGTCAAGCCTTTCCTTTTCTAAAGAGATTTATATTTACAAACTTACCAAATTACTTTTTCATCACACAGGGATTATTTCTCACAATTTTCTGTAATTTTGGAGAATCCTTTGTAAAGGATAATCAAACCATCACCATCGATATGTTTGTATGCGTAAGCAATGAAATGTACAAGTTTAAATGGAGTAATACATATTTATACACATTATTTGCTTTTTGTGTAATTTTAATTTTTCGCATGGTTTAATGTGTTATAAAGGTAGTGTGGTTGGTTTAAGGAGTGCTTATTTATCTTCTTTATGCTTTTTTTTTAAATCCCAGCCAAATTATTACAGTGCTTCTACTTTACTGCATTCCCTTTGAGAAAACAGGGGGTCAGTTGAAATCACCTCTGTCCTGTGACCGATGAAAACTGCATTGGTTTTAAAGAAACTATCCTTTGACCTCTCCCGTTACAGCCGAAAACGGGATCGATATAAAGGACACATTCCATTACTAGTGAAAGTAGTAGTTTATATAAAATAATCGATCCAAGAACCGATCTCTGTTGTGACGGTTCTTAAAGCCCTGTTGGCCCTATCTCTAAGGAGACCCTTACTACACTCATAAAAAAAGTTAGTACAAAAGTCTGTTAAACGCGTTCTAATTCAGTTGAACTCATTTTTTCTGTTATTTCGTTTAAATCCGTTGTTTAGCTAAAGTTGTTAGTTATCCAATTTTACCACAAAAACATATTTCTGCTGTACTTGAACTAATTTTTCCTCCTGATATTTAGCAATTTTTTTATAAATGTTTTTGACAATGTTATCAGCTAATATAGATAAATTTATTGGCAACTTTTTAATATTTGTGTTTTCAAAAGAAAACGACAGGGGCGCTAGTATATAGTGATTGATGGTGCTTGATGGTGAAGTGTGTATTTGTGAGTTTGCCGACCAATACAAATTAGAAAATTTCTAGTAAGTGTATTTTAATGTGTGTGATGAGTCATCACTGATGACGCTTACCAATACAAATAAAAATAATATGCCGCTTGTACAGTGTTGCCATAACGGCGATTTTCTCGTCAGATCTAGCGATTTTATTTCGCCCCTAGCGGTGAATATTGTCCTGTAGCTATTAGCAAAAAATCTGACTAATAGCTATTAAAAATCAGTTTTATGTTGAAAAGTATTGTAAAATTCGCATATTGATATTCTTTTATTATAAAAAAACAACTTCTTAAACGATTTTAGTAAAAAAACTTTCTAAAAAATACACATTTCAATAAAATATGGGTATGTAGTTTTTCACCGTAGAATGCATTTTTTTGAATATTTGCAATACTAATATTAATTCAATGAATATCGGGATTCATTATTTGCAGCTTAATCGTATTTTTTTTTTTTATTATTTACAAGTTTATAACATTTCTTATGAACATATTAAAAAAATTCTTGAGTAAAAACTCCTTTATGTAACCATTTTTCGACAATCTAGCGATAAATCGCTAAATTCTTGCACTGTTTACAAATCTAGTGATTTTCTAGCGATTTTTGGGTCTGATCTAGCAATTTATTTTGAAAATTTGTTGGCAACACTGCGCTTGTAAGAAAGTTCTAGTAAATAAAATAGATACGAGCATGTTTTCTCTTGTTTCTGTTAGTCAGCAAAGGAACGCAAAAGAAAACGGAGGTATAATGGACATTAACATTTCGCAATTAAAATTGTATTTAAAAATAAAATAATAAAGGTTTGTTTTATAATATAAACTATATTTATTTAAGGGAATACTATTAAATATGTTTTTTTCTTTTATTTCAGCCCTTTAACATTTTCATCTAAATTTAACATATTGGCAAGAAAATAAAAGTGATATATAGTGCAAATAGTGTTTTTGGATTCTATAATTTATTCGAAAATAAAATTAACAATATTTTCTGTGATACTATTATTTTAAGCTGTGGTTTTTTAACTTAATTTATATTCTATGTAAAAAGTTGTGTTTTTATGTTTAATGTAAATTTAATTATGTTTATAAAATAATATTCATGTTACTACGTCCCTTGAAAAATTCAACAAATAATTGACGAAAAGTCGGGGTAAAAATGTAATGTAAATATGTTTTTATTTACATTAACTGAATTTAGGCCGAATTAGCTTATGTTAAAGATAAACATTGAGGATTAGCCAAAATAAACAAACAAGAAAAAAAATTTTTTTTTATTCAATTAATAACAAAAAGTGATTGTAATTTTAGCAGCATGTTTTGCAGATTTCAACTGACCCATTTTTATTTCTATTAAACGAAAATTCTTCTAAATTTTTGAATGTTAACTGATTTTTTTACCTGTTTATAACCAACTAAAATTTAGCAGAAAACATGTGCTAATTTCAGCTGAGTAATTTTCATTTCCATTAAACAACATTTCTTATAAATTATTGTATTTGAACTAACTTTTTTAACTAAAATTTAGGTCACCTAAATTTAGCAGACCATGATTCTCAACATCATTGAAATTTCTGCTGGCGCAAATTCAGGTACTATTTCCTGTTATTTTAGCAGAATTTTCAACTATTTGTACGGGCTTTTTTTATGAGTGTACCTTACGTACCGGCCGTGCTCAGGGAAATTGGGTTGATATCTTGTCACCTTCGAGATAGTATAACAGCCTAACACAATAAAATTACGGTAGCAAACATTAAAATACCGACCTTATCAAAAAAAAAAAAAATAAAAAAAGGAAAAGATAATAAAAGACGAAATAAAAAGAACCTAAATAAGTAGTACACTGAAAATATTATTACAGTAACTGCCCAGCAAAATATTGGTAATGACACCTCATTACTATCTGCATTACCCAAAATGATGAATCATTACCTTTTGCATTATTTTATAATTTAAAATAATGACTTCCTCATAAGGGCCTATTGTATTCATTGTTTCTAAATATAAAATAATGACTTACTCGTAATAGTTTAAATAAGTACTTTTTACACAGTTAAATTTTATAAAAATTTTATTTATTATATGTAAATATGTTTTATGTTTAAATTTGTTTCCTTAAGCTTATAGTATTTGCCTAACTCCATATTTTTAAGAATCAAGTAAGCAATCTGATAACCATTTATAATTCAACTTTTTGTGAGCATGTGTGTAACCACTTATTATTCAAAACCTCATAACTACTTATTTCTAATTTTTTCGTAAGCGAGCGGCTAAGCGTGACTACTTATAAAAACGACCACGCCAAACAAAAATAATGAGTTTAGACGCCAAAAAATAAGTTGTGCGGAGCTATGAATTTCTATTATATAACCACTTATTTGGTAATGAAAGATTTTGCTGGGTGACTGTAGTTTATTTAAAAAGTTATCCGTACATTTATTTTTAAATGATTATTCAGTTAAAATACAAAGAAATATATTTTTTAACTGTTTTTGTCGTTTATTTGAAAAATAAATTACATATAAATACGGATTTTCTGTTACAGTTAATATTTTCATTTAAAATGTTTTGTTAAAAAAAAGAATTCCTTTTCGATTTCTAGGTCAGTTAAAAAAATGAAATAAACTAAATATTATTCATTCTTACGGATTTTGTAGTTAATTTTTTGAAATTTAAAAAAACGAAATAAATGGAAAATCATTATTTTTAAGGATTTTGTAGTTTATTTATTAACATTTAAAAATAAATGAAAAGTTCTTTTGATTTAAATGAAAAGTCAGTAGACCGGTTTTCAAGTGATTTTTCATTTATTTTAAATTACATTTTCAGTTAATTTAAACTACAAACTATTTTGAGTGTATAGTTAAATTGAAGAAGAGGAATAAAGGTGTTAGTTATCCACTTCATCATCAAAACCCACCCAAGCCTTTGCTATCTATTTCCATATTTAATCAACCTAAACTTTTCGCGAAAAGAAAATTTTTAAATTTACATTATAAAGTTATGCAGTTTATTTTAAAAGAACAACTAAAACGAAACATTTTAAAATATTTTAACATTCTGCAAATTAAACAAAAAAAAAAAATCAAAATCTTTCGCAATATTTATAGTTTTATAGAATAAATTACATGTTTAACAATAAACGAAAAAAAATATTAATCTATAGGTTGCTTATGAGTGTAGTGTTCAGGGTGTCGGTTATTTTTTTTTTTTTTGAGTATATAAGAATTATGAAATTACGATATTTTAGTTTTAAAGTAGATTTGTAAAATTAAAGAAAATTCAATGAAAGTTATTTTATTCTCTGTTTAATTATGTTATTTTTCTTCTAAAGAAATGATTCATTTCCAAAATGACCGTGATTCAAATATTAATGTGTTCAACATTGCCATAATAATAATAACATTTCTATATATTTTTAAGAGTGTAACTGCTGAATAAAAATTTATAACTCACCAAAATTTCGTCCCTGACGCCTAGAGTTACTCGAACAACAATTATCTGGATATAGACTTATATACTCGTTGTCAATACACTCAAAAAAAAATATGTATAAATGTTTTAATTATTGAACAATTATTGTTTTGTTTTTTCTTTTTAGTATATGTGAGATTATATGCTGTTGTTATTGTTGTTAAAAGATTTTAAAATTTTGAAATAAAATTAGCCAAAACCATTAGCCGAAGTATTTAAAACGAAATGTTGAAAGAGAAATTAAATTTTGAATTTTGAAATTTTTCTTAAATTAAAAAATTAAATTAAAAAAAAAAAATTTTCAATGAGTCTTCAAGTATCAGCATCAAAATTTTCTTATATATGATGCTGATCACTAATTGTCAAACGAGTTTGTTGATTCCAAATACCGTAGTCGGTACCGATGAAAACGTTCCTTATGACATTCTTATGAAATATGTACCAAAAATGTACTTATGGATAATAGCAATAAAATTGCAGAAATTGATTTCACACCTCCAAAGTTTAATGAGTATAAGACAACGATGATGTTTGAATTTGCAAAGATGCTACAGAACATTTCCCTACTGGAAATGTTTTCAAACTGTCACCGAACTGGCCCCTTTATATGAAATAGACCTGTCACTTTTATATAGCGTTGTCATAGGAGGGGGAAATTGACCCCTTCTGATATGTCACAAGACAAATCCTAGGACAGGTCCCTGAACTTTTTTTTTTATGAGAGTTCAGTAACCTGTCCTAGGATTAGTTTGTTAAAATTTCCCGTAGGGTTGTTACTGAATTCAAATTAATGATTTTTTTATGACACACTTGAACTCTTATGGTTCTTGTGCAGATAATAAATGTGGTTTATCTTGATTAACAGTAATTACTATAGTTCCTGTTAAGAGGCTTATATAGAAGTACAAAGAAAATTTTCAGGATTATATTTATTTAAACCTAAGAAACAGCTTTAAATTACTTTTTCGACCAAAATTAAAAGTAAATATTAACTTGTACCTTTTCGCAGTCTGTACCACCAATTGATAAAAATTTTCACAACGTACCAATAATATTTTATATTTTCCAAATTCCTCCATAAATTAGTTTTCCTTTGCTCAAACAAATTTAAATTTCCCATGTCAATTTATGAATTTTAAATTTATGAAATTTAAATTTGTTCAAGTTCCACATGTAGAAATAGGGTATACAAGCCTGACCGATTATACTTTGGATTTTTTTTTCTCCAAAGAAGAGGCTCTGACTTAGAATAAAAATAAACATGATTTTGAGCAGGCAAATTTTACATTTTTATTCCCGCGAATAAATTTTAGAATAAGCAAAACATTTTCTGGGATACATTCATTATACCCTAAACCACGCCGCACAGTGTAATATTTTCATATAACGAGTGGCCAAAAATAGATGTAGCTTATCGTAGAGTGATAACCAGAAAGGACAAAATTGCTTTTTTTTACTCATATTTGCTTCTTTTTTCCGTTTTTCTTAATATTTTTGAGCTTCAAATGGCTTTTTTTAAGACTTTTTTATAATTTAGATTCGAAGAGCCCAAGCTTATATGGAGGAAAATAAATTTTGAGTTATTGACCGGGCTATCCACTGGTAAGATTTATTTAGATGTAAAACTACATCCCCCAAAAAATTTGGATAATCGGATATTGTTCGTTATTAAACCAATTATGCATACGGTTTTTGCCAAATTAGCTTAAAAATATTTAAACTGTTTAGAAACTTTATATATTCCCAGTGTAGAAACGGTAATGACATATCATTATTTTTTGGAGTACCAGTAATGACACCCACTTACCTTCTGCATTATTTTAAAACATATAATAATGAGTTACTGATAATGACTTATTTTTATCATTATTTCATATAGAAAATAATTTTTTAGATTTTTTTGAAATCTATTTTTAGATTTTTAAATATTACATGTCGATATAGCTCAGATGGTAGAGCTGTTGACTGGCAATCTGTAGACCCAGGTTCGATTCCCGCACCAGTAAATTTTATTTAAAAAAAAAATACAATAAAAAATAATTTTTTTTATATAATTAATTTTTTTGAAAATCTATTTTTAGACTCATTATTTTTGTCAGTACTGGTAAGCACATAGGTAACGATATATTTTTTGATTTTTCGTAAGCTGGTGTGTAACGACAACTCATTATTTTTCGCGACATCGCCATATAAAGGTAATAAGAAATGTAATAACAAAAGTAAGTAGTTACCATTACCAAGTATGTACTTACATAACCACATATCTGGTAATGATTTTCTACACTGGGTTCGGCTGTAAAAAATCATATTATTTTAAATTTTCAAAGCTTTTTTCGATTTTTTGCTGTTGTTATCTAACTAGTATTTATAATTATTTGTATTTCTCTTTATACACTTTATTTAAAATTTAAATTAAATATATTTAAATTTTGTGTAATTCAATTTATGTGTTTACTTATTTGTTTTCCTTTTTTTTGGTGTTTGAAGATGTAAAAAAAAAAAACAACTTAACAAAAAAATTTAAATAAAGCGGATATTTAAGTAAATCCCTACCGACAATTATTTAAATTTTTATACTTTTAATATATGTATAACGGATGTTGGCAATTCCTCAACATATACGAAATACTAAATATGTGGTAATAACATTAAGTCGCATTTACATCGGCATCTAAGTGCCGAGATTTTGATATTTATCACAAAAAAAAAGAAAACACAAAGAAGAAAATTTTTCATAAACCACACAAAGTAAGTTCTAATAAATAATTATGTATTTCCACTCCAAATTTAATGACTTATAAGTTTTTTTTTTCATAGTGATGATTATAAAAATCTCAAGATTTAGATGCAGCTGTAAACGCGACATAAGAAAGCAACAACCAGTTAAAGTGATTAACAGACATTTCAACATTTTAAATGGTAGACAAGCGAGAGAGCGATACTAACATGCAAATAAGGATATGTGCTTACCATACAAAGATCGTACACTCAAAATAATACGTCTGTAGTCTGAACAGAAAAATTTGTTACTTTAACAAAATTTATTGCTGTTTTTGGCTTAAAATAAAATTTGATGATTTTGAAAATTTTTTTGTTAAATTTAAGAAATCTAAATTTAAGTAAAAAAATTTGTAAAAGTACAGTTTTATTTGTAATTATACTCAGTGGTAAAATTTGTTCAAATTTAGGGTTTCGGGACCCTCCCCTGTCCTAGTCTATATAATCTAAGGGCATGTGAGAACACCAAAACTGTAGTGTAAGTAAATCCATACAAGAAACATGGATCTTTAAAAACACTTTTAAACAGTTTTTTTTTTTTAATTTGATGGTTTTCGCGTATTTTGGTAAAAAAAAGTATTATATTTGAAAATATTTTTTCACTTATTTTGATACACTACTGCCACTTTTATATAAGAACGTGAAAAATACATAGAATAGAAATGTCTGTTTATGCAGGAAATTTTTATTCTAAAGCTACACGAAAAACTATTTTTATTATTAATATAGTATTGACACCATCACGTGATGATAAATAAAAATTTTGCACACAGAAAGTTATAACCCTAAGTATTATGCATACAGACTGGAATATAATATAATGAAGCCGAATAACACGCTAATGCTTCCTGAATCGATAGAGGGCCAAATGAACTTCTTTTTATAAATAAAAAGATAAAAAACTAGTTGTAGGCGTTTTTTTTTTAATAAATTGAAATTGCCTTATAAAAAACCTATCCATATAAGCTGTATTTTCTCTCATGCTTGTCAAAGTTAAGTGTTTAAAGAAAATCTACTTTAAACCGATGGGAGTATAAAGAAAATTTAAACAGTTAGTATTTCTTAAAGTTTCGGAATACTACAGCTCCGATAGCACTTCAGCAAAACTTTCTAGGAAGTAACGCGAAGTAGTTACGTTAGATGTGAAAATGTATAAAAGGTGAATTTTCAAAGTTAACGCGCATACGAAAGTAATGCGTTTTGAATTTTTATAAGTTAAAGGATATATTGTAGTTAATTAAAAAACTCAGCTATGATCAAATTCCTGTTATTTCCAAATTTCATTAAATTATGATAAATAATCAGAGACCCAAAATAACTGTTATATTTCTAAAAAAGTCACCACCCAAATTTATTTAATTATAATATTTCAATAATGCACTAATTTTATAAATCATATTGCACAAAAAAATCACAAAGTTTGGCAAAGATTTTAATTTTTTCAATTTTTATATTTTACTCTATAAATTTCTGTTGTTTTTTGATTTTTATTTTAAAACTTTTTATAAAAGTTACAGAATGATTTTTTTGAAAAAATTAAGCACTAACTTTTTTATTTGATAATAAAATAAAAATTAAAAATTGACCTAAATTGAATGCCGGAAGTTGCTGGAATATACATATTTACTCACTTTAAATCACTGTTCAATCTTTTATTAACACTAGTTGACATCATCAGGATATTATAATTGGTGAAGTCATTGGTTCTATGGCTTTTGATTTATATTCTTAATTGTTATTTTTTGATAAAGAAAAAAAAATCACAAAATAACTTTTATTATTTTTTAAAAAATAAAAATCGTGTTTGGATTGTTTTTGTTTGAATTAAAAATAAAAATCAAACAGAGCAAATAAACAGAAAATTAAAAATACTCAAACAAGAAATAATTGTAAAACAATCACTTTTTTGGATAAAAGTTATAACTGTTACGTCCCTGTAAATAATATAAAAATGTTAAACTCCAAATTTGTTAAAATTTAATCACGTCTATTTCGTCAAGTTTTCGTAAAACTTTTTTGTATAGTACAGCACAATGAATACTGTAAGTTTGCCATTTTTACAATATTGAACTTTTTTGCTGGTCTGTTTTTATAGAAAGCCTCATATGTAGAAAATGGCTGTAAAATGTTTTTTAAAACAACCATTATGCTGAAACCATAAAAAGTTTTATAAATTCTATAATATAAATCCATCTTGTCAGCTAAAGTGCAATAAGGCGTTACTGAAAATGTTCAAAGCCGATTTTTCCATGATTTTGATTTATTGGGCCTCAAAGTTTGCATCGGCAATGATAAGAATAAAATATAAATAACTAAAAAATAAATATGTAATATTGTGTACTATTTTAAAAATTTTTCGTCATTTTGGTGCCCCTGCAATAATTTAAAATAGGAGTAAGTGAAAAAAAACTTTTGCTTCTTTTATAAATAAGTCCATTTGCATTTAAGCTAACGATATGAGATTCTTAAAACAGTTTGCCATTTTATAATGTATGCTAAATAAACTCTACTGATATATGTATTTGTTGAAATATATTTTAAATGCGGAATCAAGTATTTGCTGATGTGTAACAAGTTAATTAGTAAAATTGTGTTTATAATTTCTTTTTTATGTTTTTTTAAACATATTTTTGTTTAACAATTTGTTGACATTTAAAAGTTTTTCATTGAGAAATTTGTAAGGGTAGAATAAAAAAAGTTCAGCTTATGAAAATCATACACAGAGTTAATATATTGATACAACCAAATTTTTTGCAAACAAAAGGCTTAGATGGATACATAGATATATTTGTTTTTGGCAAAAGACAGCAAAATCCCCGTAATGGGTGCTCATTACTAATATCTAAATAATAAGCAGTAGAGTTAGGGTCTACTGCTTGTGAGTCGGTGTCAAAACTCTTTTTTTTCGATATGGTTGTTTTTGTAAGTAGTTGTCCATATTCGCTGCATGAAATAACGCACAAAATTTTTACACCCGCTTACCCGCTGCATTACAAAAGTATATAAAATAAGTAGTTACCAAATTAAGTAGTTATTCGTGCGCTTATACGCAGTTAAAAAGTGGTTAAAATATTAAATACTTAATAGTGGTTAAAAAATAAGTAGTTACCAAATTCACATTATCTTTATAAATAAATAAGTAGTCGCGCGTAAACTAGACTGCTTATAAAAACGGCTTCGCCTAACAAAAATAATTAGTACTGATGCCGAATTATAAGTAGTAAAAAATTTTAGTTTCATTATATAACCACTTGTTTGGTAATGAAAAATTTTGCTGGGTAGGGTTGATAACCGAAAGGAATTAGTATTGATTGATATAGTTCACACTTTGATTTTAATCAAATTTTAATATGTAGTAGAAAAATCTAAGATAGGCCTGCCTCAGCTTTTGTACCTTTTCAGAAATTTAAGGGGTTAAAAGGGGGTTAAAATAAGTCCACTTTCCCGAATTTTTGCTTTTTAATGTATTACAAACAAAGGAAACATATGCAAGTGTGGTATCGTTGGAAAGGTATCTGTGGAGATTTTTTATTGGTACCTATTATGGGTACTTTTATTTTTTTTTAATTTGCTGTTATAAAATTTTAAAAAATTTTGGCTCCTTTATATCATACATGGGAATTTTTCATTACCATTGAAATTTCATTACCATTAGTTCATACTAATGACAATGAAAACAATTTCATTATCATTTAATGATAATGAAATATTTTTCATTAGAAAAATCATTACTAATGGTAATGAAATTACACTAATGCATAAAAAACTAATTACAATTGATTAAAAACCATTTGTTTGCAAAAAAATTCAGACAAATGAAAACGAACAACGGGTTTGGCCGGGGAAGTTATAAAACATCATTTTTTAAGGAGGATCCATTCCATTCCGATAAACTTTACTTGGATACAAATAAAAATGGAGTGGAAAGTAATATTTAATTTCAAATGAGCATGAGCCTGATTGAGCATATTCCATTTTTGATTTCAGCGAGTTTTACTCCATTTTTACGTTTTTCTGTCATGGCAATTATTTGTTTTAATTTATTCATTATCAATGGTAATGAAATTTAAAATCATTGTCATTAATCAATGAAATTAAATTTGAGAATCATTACCATTAATTAAAAAAATGGTAATGAAAATAATTTCATTACAAATGATATCAATGCAATGGTAATGAAATCATCAATTAATTAGTCCACCTAATTAATTAGTCCCATGTATGCTTTATATGGATAAGTATACTTCTGTGCCTTTCAAATTGACAGATTACGCCACTTTCCATGGTAAACATAGGCAATATGTATGTCAAACTTAATCTTTTGGAGAAACTACACTGCATGACACTCAAAAAATTAATGGAGCTCTTACCATAAGTTCTATATATTTCGGACATGCTGATTACAATGGCGTTCTTTATTTTTCGATCAGTGGTACAGATTTTTCGCTAAATGTCTTTAAAGTTTGGCCGTTGTCCATTCAGTTTTTTATATAAAAAAATTTTCAAATTCAATTAATATGATTTTTTTTTGTGTTAAAAAGTCTTAGATTGGACCTGTGGCCATATTTACGATATAAATATTTCAATAAAAAAATGTATTCATCTATAGCGGCGGCTTATACGTTAAAATCGCGATTTTTAAAAATTTTGTATGGCAGGATAGCTTTCCAAGATGTCCCCAAAGTCCAACTTTTAGTACCTCTAAAAACTGTTGTTGCAGAATTTCAAGCGAAACAATTTCCATTTTCAAAAGTTGTCGCAATAAATAATTTTTTTTACTAATGTTAGTATCGTACTAAAGACATTTTAAGGTAATAAAATGTGATTGAAAAAACATCAATTAGCCATACCCGCCGCTATGCCGATCTTGGTGTGTCTTTTTAAGAGGTGATAATACGAGTCATAGCCTGTGTAGAGGACTGGCGGTTCAATCCCCGGTCATGGCAATACACAAAAAGTTTTTCATATATCTAGAGACAAATTAACAATTAAAAATTATTTTGATCAGCTCACACATAAACTAGCTAGTGACGAGTCTTTGGGTGAGACGAAACTGAGGCAGTCTGGTGATTCCCTTGTAGCTGTTAAATTTTTCAATGAAAATATTCTCTTCTTCTTCCTATAATACTGCTGGCATCAATGAAACCGCTAGATTTTGGTATAGGACATGGGTACACCAAAATAGTGCATAGTCCCTAGATTATAATTATTTAAAAACAGCGCTTAAAAAATTTAAAAATAATCGCGTAACGAGAAAAAACACTTTATGATGCAATAGAACTAATCGCTGGGTTAGATTATATCTACAAATAAATAGCCAAACATATTATTTGTTTTTTGGAAAAATTTCAAAATTTTAATAATTTTTTGCAAATAAAAATCACAGAGGCTTCTTATATGTATATTAGAACGTACATCAAAAAAAAGTTCGCCGTACACCCTCCAATATGAAATACTTTTGCAAGGCAATTTCAAAAAAACTTTTTTTTTTTTTTGCCGAACGTAGGAGTAGCCTTTTTCAATTTTTCGTTATAGCTTCGGGATTTTAAAGTGTGATATATCGATTTTTTTGCCTCGAGGAGACCAGTGTTTTGCTATAAAGAAAAAATCCAATGGAAAAAAATTTAGACAGCCGACCCCTACGTTCGGCAACCAATATATAAAAAAAAATTCTACTGGGTTTATCGAAAAACTTCATTAGCAAAAGTTTAATGATTTTTTGCGAGCTTTAATTTTCTGACATTAGGGTGGTACATTAGGGTGGTAGCAACTGAGATCTGGTGGCTAACTACTAGAACGGGATACTTGAAGTCAATGGCCCTCGAGAGAAAAACACTGGTCTCCTCGAGAGAAAAACATCGATGTATCATACTTTAAGATCCGACTGTAAATGCCAAAGATATAACGAAAAATGTAAAATGGCGACCCCTACATTCGGCAAAAAAAAATAAAATTTTTTTTTTGAAACCTCCTTCCAAAAATACTTCATATTGGAGGGTGTACGGCGAACTTTTTTTTTGCCTGTAAGGTGGTACGCTCTAATGTATATGTATCCCAATAATACAGAAATATTCCATAACGCAAATCTGCTTTTTATAACATTTTAAAGAAAATTTACCAATCAGAAAAGGGATATCTTCAAACAAAAAAATCGCGGAAAACTATAATAAAAAATTTATTTGAAAGAATTAGTAGGCATTTTTTATAACTAATTTGGGAGATTAATTAAGAAAAATGTTCAGAACACGTGAACTAAACTGAAAAATATTTTTGTGCTAGTTTAATTACATTTCCTTTTTGTACACAATAAGCTAATGATATTATTAAACGCAACTTTCTCACCCACTTTGACTCAGTCATATTTACAGACGGCGTTATAAGTTTTCTTCATTTATAAAATACCCAGCATTCATGAAAACTAATATCTAACACATTAAAAAATAAAGTGTCAAACAGTAATTTTGATTTCTATTAAATTAAGTAAATAATTAAGGGTCAACATCGTGTTATTCAAAATTACTTATCAGGAGTAAATAAATTCCTGTTGTAAATTATATTTCTTAAAATGAAATTAAAAATATACATTGCAATCATTAAAAATAACGTGTAAATTATTTAAGTCTATACTTTATTTTTTTCCGTAAAACAAAAAACACCTAAATATGGTTTATTTAACATATGGCCAAACAACATAACATTTTGATGTTATTATTAGGGTTTGGGATTTTCCGGACTTTTTTATTTCCCGGGAAACGGGAATAAAAAAATTTTATTCCCGGGATTCCCGGGAATCCCGGGAAATACTTTTGAACAAAATTGTTAATGAAAACCACCTATATAAGTAATTTTTGTTAAAAAAAAAACACTATTTCAGTGCAAATGCAGTCTGTGTGGTGAGAATTCAAAGTAAAAAATATCAGAATGTTGAACATTTGATTTCACATAAATTACTCGCAGCACTGACAAATGAATTGCATGATTCCAGTAGGCACCTACTACTGGACTGTCGGAAACAAACCGTTTCATCACACTTGGCCCATTAGATATGGTGGCCACAATGTTATTTTCCAAAGACAAATAAAACTCTTCTAGTCTTATTTCTACAATTCTTCTTATTTCATCAGCATTACATCTTCCTGATATATAAACCAACCCCAGGTTATGAAATGAATTATTTCCATTTATACATTGTTGTGATATTCTTGTCCATTCATCTAAGATTATAGTAAATCTCCTATTGTTAGAAATATTGCTCGATATTTCTGATGATATCTTTTACATGATTGTAGTAATTTAATATAATGTTCTTTATATCGGTTTCATTTTTTTGCAATGCCAGGTTTTTATTATAAAAACTTTCTCGAATAAACGAAGATCTAGTTATGGTGCGGATTGACTGCAGCTAATTTGGATACCATTTCAGGAAATGTTTGCCCTACCATAAAGCCTTTAATGCCTATTCAGCTTACACTTTTTTCTTCAGGTACCTTGCTAATTTTAGCTGAAACGTTATTCTTGTTGTTTTCTTCAAGAGAAGTTGCATGACCATCAATTTTTTTTTTTGTGAACCAAATTTAGATGTCGGATAACCAAATTTAGATACCACCGTTAACCATTAGTCTTTTCTTTTCACATTTATTAATGAAAACGTTACTTATAAAATTATTGACCCTTAATATAAAGGCGTATTTTAAATTTAAAGTCGACTTTGTTTTTAATCAAACGGTTTTGTTCATTTTGTGTATGAAAACCTTACAAAAATATTTATATTTTCAAATATTTTGATTGGTTGAAAATAAATTAACCAATCAGAATGCTCCAAAAATAAACCAAATAAAATATATATAAAATAAAATATACATTTGATAAATTTAGATTTGTAAGAAACAAGAATTTTTGTTCATATTTCTTTTAAACATTTTACCAAGTTTTTAGATTTTACTACTTAAATTTTGAATAAGTTATGCGAAAAATCTTTATTAGTTGAAATGCTCCTTATTACTTGGCAAAGATTTTATTTGTGTGTCAAATAAATGTATTCCCTTTTAAAAGATTTTAACAATGACATTTTTGTTTTGGTATTTAAAATGTTTTTTATGACTAAAATTAAAAAATCCTATTCAAAACAAAAACAATTTAAAAAATTTTATATTTTTAAAATTTCCCGTTTTCCCGGGAAAAATATATTATTTTCCCGGGAATTCCCGGCAAACTTTTCCCGGGAATTCCCGCCCGGGATTTCCCGAACCCCAAACCCTAGTTATTATCCTCTTTAATGTTCTGTTAGAAATCAAAAAGAAAAAGGAAATCCAATGTAAATACAAGCACAAGCATATAAATTTGTATACCAGGGGTATAACTTATTTTCAACAAAATATTGTCATAGCACAATGGTGTGGCTAATGTTTTATAAGTTCTGAAAATAGCTTTTTTAGGTAATTTGAAAACAAAAATATTTCAAATATCTGAGAATTTTTTTTATAGAATTCTCTATTTTAGAATTATCTCGGCCACAGTTTAAGTAATATTTATTAAAAATTTTCTGTATTTCTTTATAACTGACAAATAAAAAGTGTTCAAAAACTTCATTGCCATTGTTTCGTGATCTTTTGTACGAACCGCAAATAAAAACGTCAACATTTTTAATATCTTTCAAAAACGCTAAAAGTTATATACCTTATTAGCACTTATGGTCAAAATAATAAGTAAACTATTTTCTATGTGTATTTCACTTTTTATTAACTCAGTAAGGACAAGTCATAAGTATATCCAATTGTCATTTTTCACCCAAACTTTCGAGATACATAGATTCGTTAAGAAATGTTTGTAAAGTACAAATTTTGATAAGATATGAATCCAAGATGGTTAAAAATATGTAGTTTGAAAACTCTAATTTTGTATATTTTTATGGACAACTCTTTATCAAAAATATAAAATTTTAATTTTTTGAGTTAACCGATTTTTAAATATTTTGAAAAAATATAGAAACGGAATGAATGAGGGGTATGTATAATTGATATTTTATTTGGTAAATTAATGTTTTTTATTTTGACTCTAGATCATAAATGAATATAACTTTCTGTTTAAATTATTTTTCAAATTAAAGAAAGATGATACAATTTTCACAAGTAAATTACAAAGAGTAAAAAATTTTAAAGAATTCGATAAGGCCAGTAAGACAGAATACGTATTTTCGGCTTTCGCTACGAAGCCATAATCAGTGTCATTTGCCTTGACGGGTTAAAACTTTGATAATCGTCTACTTATGTGAAAGTTGAAAGTCGAATATGTTAACAATTCAACTTAGACTAACAATAACCAAATCTAACAATACTATTTTTATCCTTTGTTATTATTACTTCTTTTTGCTTTGAACCTTAATACTTAAGGTATCTCAGCTGATTCTATTCAACTCAATTCAATAAATAAATTTATTCGATTTTGCACATTTGCAAATTTCAAGTTGCGATCAATCAGACTGTCATAAATTATATACAATCGACGAAATAATTTTTAGCACGAGAATAAAGTTTTATTTTTTATCATCATCTAAGATTTTGTAAGTTTAGTCCATTTATATGTAAAAATGTTGTACTACTGTCCGAAAAAAACCACGGTATTTTTAAAATATTATGCATGACATATAGCAGAGTTGTATTAGAAAGACAGTCATATAAAAATATATTTTTTTCTAAAAAAATAATTAAATAAAAAGTTAATTTTATAAATTAGTACACTAATTACACTATGCGACAGTCAAAATCGGGATGGGATGAAACCAACGGGAAATGTTATATCGGTCAAAAATAAGTTATACGTGTCCCGGCGTTTCGCTGGGTCACCCCTAGGAATCGAGATATATCTTTTTTTTTACATAACTCGAGAACTCCTAGTCCGATTTGGCTCAAACAATTTTAAAAAAATTAAAAATTACAATTCCTTTAATCTGTTCATAAACGTTTTTCTATATACTCAACAGATTTGCCGGTAAAAATAAATGTTTGTTACCGCTACCATAAAAATCAATAACCTTTTGTTTATTACTTTTTTTTAATATTTTAGGCAAAAAATATTTTTTTCTTCATACATTTATTTTTACCGGCAAAACTGTTGAGTATATAGAAAAACGTTATATGAACAGATTAAAGGAATTGTAATTTTTAATTTTTTTAAAATCGTTTGAGCAAAATCGGACTAGTGGTTCTCGAGTTATTTCAAAAAGACCACCAAAGGTCAAATCGATATATCTCGATTCCTAGCGGTGACCCAGCGAAACGCCGGGACACGTATAACTTCTTTTTTACCGATATAACTTTCCCCGGTAGTTTGAACCCTTCCCGATCACTGACCCGTACCATTTGTCTCACAGTGTTATTAGTATACTAATACTTTGGCTTTTATCGAATATTTTCTGAAAATTTTTTTATACTTTTTGGACCAACTTTCAAATTTTCTTATTTAATGAATCCATTATTTTTATTCAGTTTTTATACCGAATGTCGAAAATTTGAGACATCCTGTCAAAATGGCCATTTCTCCTATCAATAATCCAACAGGTTCTTCTTAGATTTTTATTCTCTATCACATGTCCGAATTTCATAAAAATCGGAAACTATCACATAAGATACTTTTCTTTTATTATTATTTTTTTTTTTTCTAATAAGAATGCATTATTATTTTGACGATGTGTGTTAAAAAAATTTAAAACACATATAAATTTATAAAGAGAAATAAGAAGAACGTGTCTTTTGGTATGCACCAGCTTGTAATCAAATAGATATACTACTCGTACATAGAATTTAATATTTTTTGTATATAAATTTACGATTGTTTTGTCCCTGAAATAATATAAAGTTAATCTAGACACAAAAGAAATAAAAAAAGTGTTTTTCCTTTCTAAATTAATGTTATAATATAATTTTGTTTTCACTAACTAAAAGGTTTTATTTTCCTAAGCAAAAGAAATGTAATATACTATTTTTATCTCTATTTGTTATGTGCCCAATAGAGTGCCCAGAAAAAAATAAAGGTTTGGTTTTCAAGTCTGCAAAATATTATTAATATTTTAAGATATATGGCAAAATTATGGGCGACAAATTTAGGCAAGAATGAAATCCGGATATAGACATGCCTCCAACAGATTATTTTTCACAATTTGTAAAATATGTTTGGGATTTTAGCACATTTAATTCGTTTAATGCAATTAATGTATATCCCGATAAAAATAAATTAAAAATAAAATCAACGTAGTTATTCAGACAACTTTCACCAAATACTGCAAAACAAACACATATGCAATACTCCAAATATATAAACATTTTTTTTTTTGTTTATTTTCAAATAATGTTTTAATTGATATTATTACTACTTTAATCAAAATTTGTTTCAATTTATCGTATACAATTTTTAGTAGTTAATAGTATCATTTGAGTGATAGGTGCAAAATCAACTAAAATTGTAATTGATATAATCAATTTCGTTGTTGAAATTCGTTTTTAGTTTATTCTGTGTATGCCTTAACGTTGTCGATGCCTTACAAAATTTTCGCAAAATAATCTCTAATTTGAGTGAAAAAAAATCGGATGTGATTTTGTTAGTGTATTTTTAAAAAACACAATTTTTTTATACTTCTAAATAAAAAGCCCTAAAAACGTTTTGAAAGAAGGCACAAAGCATAAGCTTGACCTGAATAAAATTAAATTTTTTTTCCTGGGCACCCTAGCAGACATATGTATTCGTATACACAAACACTAACATATACCCGTATACATTATTGTTTATTTGTATAAAAATCACACACATTAGTGCTGTTAAAATGATGTTCGTTTTCTGTTGTACATATTTGTTTCTCTAAAAAAGAAAAGAAATATGAAAATCATATAAAATAACAAAAAAGTTGTGATTTTTGCACTTTACTGTGAGTATTTTGGATTTATGTTTGCAGACAGTAATTTTAATGAAAACATACAATTTTAAAAAGATTAAAAAAAATTGTATTTGAATTGCTTTTTATAAAAAAGGAAAAATTTGTAACACTAAAGCTACACAAAACCAAAAACAGCTGCGAAATTAACTAAAATTCGTACTAAATTGATGAATATGCGATCACTATACAGCTAACAAAATCTGTCCGTCAAATTAGCACTTTGTTTTGACATTTAACTGTTTGATGTGATGTTGGTTTGAGAAAACATCATCAAATGTATTAACAAAAATTAGTTAAGTAGGTTTGAGGTTAATAAGAAGAACACAAATTTTTTCAAAGTTATAGACACATTACGTACAAGTGCAGGCAATTTGTGTATTTTGGGGGCGGACTGTCAGCAGGGCATTTTTATTTTTCTAGTAAAGTGTTGTTTTTTCAAACGCGTCATAGAGACCAAATGCAATTAATATTGTAAATTGTAAAATTGACTACATTCACACTTGTTTTTTCTACAGTTTAAAATGACTTAGAATAATAGTAAAATTTTCTGCATTTGCTGTTATTTTGGTATATATTTTCACGCCTATGAACAGAACATGCTAAAAAAAAAGTCGTAAAAAATATTAATGTGAATTCTAATGAGCTAATTAAGGGCATGTATTCACAAAAATTCGAAAAAATATCAAAAAAAAAGAAATTAGAAAAAATTACCAAAATTTAAAAAAATCGCTAAAATTGGAAAATATCTACATTTTTGCCTAAAATTGCCGAAGTTAAAAAAAAAATTGAAAAAATCCCTAAAATTTTAAAAAATCACCGACATTGAAAAATAATTTCTAAACTGAAAAAATCGACACATCGAAATTGATAAAATTGACAAAAATCGCTATAATTGAAAAAATACCCCAAAAATAAAAAAACGCCAAAGTTTGAAAAACAAAACAATGCTTATATTTAAAAACGCCAAAATTAAAAAAAAAATTGGAAATATCACCAAATTTAAAAAAAATCTAAAATTGAAAAATTTTTAGAAAGTTACAAAAATTTGTCAAAATTGAATAAAATCACTAAAATTGGAAAAAAATTGCTAAATTTTCAAAAACTCACCAAAATTGAAAATTGTCAAAATTCATCCATTCAAATTGGCTTCAATTTCAATAACATTGTGCTAAGTGCTTAAGTATGAATTATAAAATCAACCCCTATTCGTTTCGGTTACCAAACCTGATAAAAACAAATCACAATATCCAATTGCATTCTCATTAAAATTACAATAAATTTAGCTTAAAGTACTTTCTTGTATTGCATTAACTGTAGCTCATCTTAAAGTCGTTTTAGATATATCAAAGAATTACCGACACTTTTCTAATATGTTGTTTGCATGTGCGCCGTGTGCTGTTATGTGCAAACATACCATGTGTTGGGTCCATTTCAGAAATTACGTTTTTTTTTCGTTTCCTTTTCTAGAAAACAAAAATACCCATTTCCCTTTATTCCTTGTAAGGCACAGCTTCACATTCGCTTTTGTTATAAACAAAAGTAAGTTAAATTTTAGACGGAATTAGCGCAAAAGTACATTTGTTGATGGTCTTTTTAGAGTTTTTTCATACCCCAATTCATATCACTAATAATGAGTTACTTTCATTACACCATTTCTGGGTAGTCAACCATATTTAAATATTTTCGTATATTTTAAATATTTTAAACATTTTTCTTAAAAATTAAGAAACATATAATATTTTGGTTCTAAACTCATGGAAATAAATCTGTAACAATAGCAGAAAAAGTTACTAAAATTAGTTAGAAATGATGCTGCAGAAAAAACTGCTGAAATTAGCAGATTTTTTTTTTGCTAAATACTAGTAAAATAAGAACAGCAAAATTAAAACTGTTGAATTTACACAATTTTAGTTATATTTAAGTTAACTCTTAGTAAATTGAAAATGACAAATTTTACTATAAAATCTGCAGAAAATTTTTATAAATATTAGTAGACTAAAAATAGCAAAAATAAACAGTTATATCTATATCTATTATTTTTTCTATTTTTAAACTAGTTTTTAGTTGAATGCAGATAGCAGTATGTTCTGCTAAAATCAGCGGAAATAATTGCTAAAAAAATTGTAAACTGCTTTTTTCAAAAGGCTCGATTTTTATTTGCATTAGAAAAACTAATCGAAATACTAATTATTTAGCAAAATTTTTTGCTGATTTTAGCAGGTTAATTTGGTATTCTAACAAAAATTTAACTCAAATATAACTGATTCTGATAACTGATTCGGTGATTTTCAGCAAACCGATTTTGTTAACATTAACAATTTCTTTGCTAGCACTCTTCTGCCTAAAATGTTGCTGACTTTTCTGACTTTGTTTTTTGAGTGTACCTCAAAAACATATGGTTGTTTGTTTACTTTAACTGTTCCAGATCCAAATTTTATCCAGAGCGGAGTATCAGAGTTAGGAAATTTCTCTTGTTAGTAGAGAGATTTTCATTTTCAGATATTTGAAAGCGAAAATTCTTGTTGAAAAAATATTCTAATAATTGTTATTCTATTCGATACTTACAAATTTGCAACTTCGAAATCGATCCTTTAACTACACTCTATACAATTTCAAATGAAATTCTCTAACATGAACACAGCTAGCCAAAGATTGTGCAAAGTATATATCTGCAACATCTGTGTAAGCTTAAAGAAAACAGTGTCATTTCAATCTTATGTAGTTTTATTTTTTTTCCTTGTTTTTGTGTGATTTTCAAACATCCTTTTTTTATACATACATAAGCACACATCGTTGTTGTTTAATTTCATTTTATGCTATTTTTACAAGTGTGCGAGTTGGTATATGGCAGACAATGTCTAGCTATCATGTTTGTATTGTCATTTGTTATTATTGTTGTTGTCTCATAGTGCATTCATATGTGTATAGGTTGCACTGAAATACCCCACATAGCATTTTATGAAATTTTTGATCACATTCGAGTCATTTATGACTCCTCTGGACCATTAAAATGATCATATTTGAGCTCATTTTCTGATCATAAATGACTGTTTTGTCGGGAGAAAATGGTACCCTACCCGCGACTCTTCTTGATGAGTCTTTTATGACTCTCTTTTCTGATCAGTTTCGACTCATTTCTGACTCGTATTTATAATTAGCTGTGTTCGGGTACTCAACATTGGGATCCCGCGGGATCCCAATTTTACCAAAAAGCGTTTTCTTACTACACAATTGGGTAAATGAGAGCTGTCATGAGAGAGTAATATTCTTGTTCTTCTTGCACGAGACAGCCCAGACTTTTTTTCGTGTAAATTTGAGTAAATTGTTTTAATCAGCTGTTATATCATCAGTTGGGTGCAACTAGTTCAATTGAACTCTTTACTGATTTGAACCAAAGACCTAGTTCACAACTAATAGCTCTTTTAGTTCAATCGATCATTTCATTCATTCAGAAAATATGTTTATCATTTACAAAAATTAGTATAATAGTTGCAAGAGCCTATCGGTGATTTTAAAACTCCATAAAATTACCGACAATTTTGTGAAGACGCTTGTTTAAATGTGTTAAAGAGTTAAATATGTAAATAAATCGAAGCTTTTGTTTAATATTTAAATCTTGTCCATATTTAATAAACTATGTATTCCTTTTTGTAAATAGAAATGCCTAAAAAGGAAATTTTTATTAAATTTTTGATTTAAAAAGGGGTTCAACTAGGAAAACTATCTAGATTTTTACGACAAATTGAACAAGAACTAGAAAGAGCGCTCACCAAAACGAACTATAATGCACAAATCTATTGACATTTGTTTTTCGGGCTTCAAATGTGGATTTTCGCGTTCATTTACTTTTGTGCATTTTTGTTATTTCGAAAATTAAAGAAACAGAGCTGTTATTTGTATGTCTTCTTCGAGTCATTTTTTAGTCGTTTTCTAATCATTTGCGAATCTTTTTCGAGTCATTTTTGGTCGTGATTATGATCTTTTGGGAGTCTTTTCCGTGTCATTTTTTAGCCGTATTTCTAATTGTTTACATTAAAAAAACAAAATATTTATTTGATGTAAATTGTTATTTAATTAAGTTTATTAAAATTATATACAATAATATAAATAAATTTATAATAAAATAGCAAAAATGTTTGTTAATGAAAATTTCCTGAGAACTTATTTTTTGGTTCTATTAATTTTTCGGCTTCTTTTTTTTTTGGCTTTTTAATTGTTTGGCTGACATCATCTTTTTTAATTTAAAAATCACTTTTCACTAAAATTATAATATATAAATATTATAATATTAAATTACTTATATTTACTTTTATAAAACTACACAACTTTATGCCACGAATCCACTGAGATAAATAAACAAAAATTTACAATATTCAAATATTGGACGTCTGCTTCAAAGCAAGTAAAATATTGTCCCGTTATAAGCAAAAACAACAACATAATAAGCACTTTTTCAGCTGCGCAAAATATTGTTCTAAAATAACATTGAAAACAGTCACATTTCAAGCACCTGTATGATCAATTTGTGATTGCTGTAGGTTTTGTTATTGTATTTTTAATAAATCACTTTTTAAACAAAAACAATATAACAAGCATTTTTTAAATGCGCAATATAATTCTCAATAAATCTCTTTTAAGCATAAGCGAGAATCATTTTCGATTCTTTTTTCAAGCGCGCAAGTGATTAAACAGTATTTGGTCATCAAAAGTACTCGAAGAAGACTCTCTTAGGTGATTTTTAACAAAACAATCTTCCAAATGCTATGTGGGACAATTAAAGTATCAGTACAAACTCATGCACACATGTTAATCATTTGATAGTGTTGATCTTACTGTCAGTTCGTCAGTCATTTAGATTGTTGTTTGTTTAGTTTCTTATTTCTCTGGGATTAGTTTTTTAAAATTTTTTAAATATAAAATATACAGGATTTTTCAAGTTTCTCTTATTTTGATAGTTTTGTTTTTAATGAGCTCTACTTGTTAACTAAATAAATGTCATGTATGCTTTGTTCTTAGATGGAAAAGTTAATTAAATAATAGTCAGAAAAAGGAAACGTAAATCATATGTTAAATGTGTATTTTGAATAAGTTAAATTATCTTTCTTTTTAAAAATTCTTGTCATTTATTTAACCTTCTTTTTTTAATTTTTAGCTCCACAATTTCCTTGAGCTTAAGGTTCGTTTATTAGATATAAAAAGTTTTTTATATATAAAAAGTTTTTTGTTTTCAATATTTCGCTACTTCATTGTGTAGCATCTTCAGGAAATAAAAAATTTTAATTACAATTTTTTAATTTGTTATTTCCTGAAGATGCCACACAATGGAGTAGCGAAATATCAAAAAAAAAACTTTTTATATTATATCCTGTTAAATTAAAAAAATGTAAACTCTTGTATTCAAAAGGCTCAAGTTTAATTTGCATTTAAAAAGAAATCGAAAAAAAACTTCGAAAATTTAAAATTTTTTGTGATTTTTTTTAGGCTCTTAATTATTTAGCAAAATCTTTTGCTGATTTTAGTAAGGTTAATTTGTTGTTTTATATTAACAAAAATTTAACTCAAGTAAAACTAAAATTCTGTATATTTAATAGCTTTATTTTTGCTGTTCATATCTTACTAATCTAAAGCACAAGTAATCTGCTAATTAAGCAATTTTTTCTGCAGCATCATCTTCAACTAAGTTTTAGTAGTTTTAACTAATTTTTTAAAGATTTTTTTCTATCAGTTCTACCGACAAACTCTTGTTGGGTGTATAGAATTTTACTTTTTTTAATTGCCATAAAGGGTTGTAAAATATATAGTATTCTTCCATGTTATTATGCTGACGAAAATATCCTGCAAATATTTACCATTGATTTTTTTCAATATTTTAGTTTATTTTTGTATGCAAAGAAAAAAATTAAATATAAATAAATGTTTATATTAAAGATATTTGAAAAAAGGAAAAATTTAATATTTGAATCGAAACTTTTTAAATATAATGTAAACATACGATAACTTTCATTAGGGTTTCAGATGATATAAATTAATTAACGCATTCTTGTGAATTTTTGTTTAAGTAAATAAATTGTTTTTTACCATAGCAAATAAATATAGAATTCATGTACATAAAAATTGTAACTCGTTCGGAACCGACAGCATGTCGAAGCTTGTAATTTAGTAGAAAATTTCTACTCTGGTGGCACTGTACGGCTATAGATGAGACCCATGAAGATTTTAGTTTTATGTATTTTAAAAAACTGCATAGGTTTTGTGGAAAAAAACATATTAGCATTAAAAGCAAATATCACCTATTATTAGTTCGGGTTTGTTTTGAATAAAATTGTATTAGTAACTATATTTCTTTAGCAAATATTTCTGTTAATTTAACAGGATAGACTGCTATTTGCATACAATTAAACAAATTTGTTTTTGTTATTTATTTTGAAGTGATATTTTTCCGAAAATTATGAAAGGTGTTATTCTGTAAATTTCCTATTGGGTCGTTTTTGGCCAAAAGTATCATGGCCATATGGATCATGTTACATAAAATAATTATTTTTATCCAGTTGAGATTTTTTTTTTTTTTGTCAATTTAATGGCTTTACAATCCCGTAGTCATAATTAATATCAGGTTGCATGGGTCTTTTCTGACCCCAGGCCATTAAGGGTCAAGGGATTTTTAACCGAATGTAAAGATAATTATAGTCTAACCAAATTTAAGTGATATTTTCCTTCAAACTATGTAAAATTTGATGAAAACATTAAAATTTAGTTAAATTTTTGACAAAATAAGCAATTTTTGTAAAATGTCCTGGAAAGCAGTCGCTCCAAACACAAACTCGAATTATCGATTTTCCAATTTATTTTTTTTTTCTTTAATATCAACTATTATGTGGTACAAATAGCAATCGACATCTCCAAATTAGGCATTTTAAAAAATCTTTAAAATTAATTTAAAACGAGTAAAAAGGTTAAAGTCGGGCATGCCGACTATACAATACCCTACACCAGTCTGGTTAAAAGCCAACTAATGTTTGGATCCGAAATTCGAATGGGTTAAAATGGAACTTGTGTCAAAACTTTCTATAATGTGAGTCAGCGAACCAAATTTCATTAAAATATCTTAATATTTGCGACCTGCAGTTTGTAACCAAGCCAATTTTGGGGGGACCCTTATATGGGCACTAGGTCCAAACATGGACCGGTGTTAACCAAAATCAATAGGCTTCCTTCTTGGGCTGATATAGGTCGGTGTACCAATTTTCATCAAAATATCTTAATATTTGCGACCTGCAGCGTATAAACAATATAATTTTGGTAGGACCCTTATATGGGCGCTAGGTCTAAACATGGACCGATGTTCACCAAAATCAATAGGCTTCGTCTTTGGGCCAGCATAGGTCTGTGTACCAAATTTCATCGAAATATCTTAATATTTGCGACCTGTAGATTGCGCACAAAAATGCATGGACAGACAGACGGACGGACATCGTTAAATCGAAATAAAAGAAAATTCTGAGCCGATCGGTATACTATAAGGTGGGTCTAGGACCAATAGTTTTTGGTGTTACAAACATCAGCACAAACTTATAATACCCTGACCACGTAGTGGTGTAGGGTATAAAAACAGGCTAAAGTGGGTTAATGATACCCAATGAAGTCAAAATTCCATATCTGAATCACTTTGACTATATTAAATTAAAAATAATTTTTTTCGAAATTTCGGGTTTTGGGAATTTTTAAGCGTAATACACTTTTTTCCAAAATGGACCATTTTCGTCCAACTTTCGGCACGGGTTAACTTTTTCCAAAAAAAAAATAAAATATCGATTTCTTCCATTCCCAGCAGAAATTATTGCTTGCTTGGAAGCATGTTTGTCAGGGCAATTTGAGTATTGAAGCGATTGCATTATTGATGATATCCTGATTTGTGTTCGAGATAGCTTGCGTTAAAATACTTGCTTCGAGATCCGAAAAGGCATTATTTCACCGCTTTTAATTAGTGCTCCTGTTTTTCTTTTAAATTGTCGATAATTCATGCCTTCTCGGAAGTGCATATTATAAAGCTTTTCAACTATTTAAAATCATGCCTTCTCAAAAGCACAATATTCCTGCATATTTTTCCGTGGGGAGGAAATGTTTTTTATTTTTAGAAAAACCTCTTATTTTCATTAAAATAACTTTTTTCCGCATTTTAAAAAATTTTGATAATAGAAACGCAAAAATATTTAAGCAATAAAAATGTATTGCTCATTTCATGCCTTCTTAAAAAGCACAGCAAAAAGCGATGTAAACAACTAATCAACTTGCGCCTTTCATTAGTGCTGTTTACGAAGCTATACATTTTTAGAAGCGGTAAAAATAGCAGTAAGGAAACAGTAAACGTTTTTACTGCTTGCACATTTTTGCTGGGTTTGGTACCATTTCCAATAAAACTGGGGGGTGTAATGAACGAAAATCGAAAAATCGTTATTTTAAGGGACATCCTAGTGTACATTAGACCGTACCTCAAAAAAAAAAAACGCTCGCTGAACAACCTCCAGTATGAAGTATTTTTGCAAGGCAATTTCAAAAAAGTTATTTTTTGCCGAACGTAGGGGTCGCCTTTTTCAATTTTTCGTTATATCTTCGGCATTTAAAGTCTGATTTTAAAGTGTGATATATCGATTTTTTTGCCTCGAGGAGTTTTTTGCTATAAAGGAAAAATCCAATGAAAAAAATTTAAAAAGGCGACCCCTACGTTCGGCAACCAATATATAAAAAAAATTTCTACGGTGTTTATCGAAAAAATTCCTTCGCAAAAATTTAATCATTTTTTGCGAGCTCTAAATTTCTGACATTAGGGTCGTACATTAGTATGATAGCAACTGAGATCTGGTGAGTAACTTTATTCATACATACATACTTTAGAAAATATATTTTTTCAATTTATCTCTGTGTGTAATTAAACCGTTCGGTTAGTAGAACATTTGCTCTTCTCTATGAGTCTTTAAAAAAAAATCGCTTTCGCAATCTAGTATAGTGATTACAAGATTTGTTGTCTTAACTGATTTTTTTTTTTTACAAACAACAATTTTGGTTATCACGATCTATTCGATTGGCAACAAATTCATTTGTTAACTTGAATATCTTCTCCAAGTTAAATTTTTGCAATATTATATTTTTATTTTCGACACCCTCCTTAAGCATCATAATAAACAAACAATTAAAAATAATAAAACGTAAAATGTAAATAGAAAAAATAGTAGGTTCTTTACCTTTTTAAATAAAAAATTTTAAATATTAATTTGTATTTTGTTTATGTTTACACAACATAAATATTAAATAACAACATATAAAAATATTCCGAGAAAATTAAAAAATCAAAATAATTTGCTAACACAGGCCAAGGGCAGCAAGTGTTTGGTGGCTGAAAATTATTCGCTAAAAACATGTTTCAGGCACTTCCATTTTAAATCTGGCAACTATTTGCAGATCAAAATAATGCAAGAAATTTTATAGGATTTCCAAAACTATACAGATTGTACAGAACCGATCAGTACTCCCAGTACTATGCAATTTGATAAAAGGTCGATATTGCCCATTTTTTCGTTAAAAGCTACGCCCACTTAAAATAAGTGACAAAGTTTAAAAACAAACGCTACATTAAAATTGTGTACAATTTTCTGAACCATCTCCTCGCCTTCCGGGGCAAATTTAGCCACTATTTTGATCTTTAAAATTAAAGGTAACGAGAATAAAATTAGGAAAAACTTAAATCGTTTCTATTATATTTCCCACCACTGTATATGTCATATTGCATTAACAAGTTATGTGTACTTTTAGAGCCTTTTGTAATTAAATTTAGACTTAAATGAACAAAATAATATTTTACTGTTCTAAAACTATACTGTACTACTAAAGATTTTTTTTAAAACATCAGATTTCATTCACTATTGGTTTTTTTGCGAAATTATCGCGATTTTCAAAGTTTATATTTAAATAATGCCTTCGCAATCTTTGTACAATTATTTCTCGAAGAACTTATTTTGAATGTGCACAAAAATATTGTGATTTAAATATAATATTTGCAAATCGCAATAATTTCCAAAAAAAAAAAAAAATTAATAGTGAATGAAATCTGATGTTTTTAGAAAAAAAATCTATAATAGTACAGTAGGTTTTTAATACAGTAAAATATTTTTTTGTACATTTTAAGTCTAAATTTAATTACAAAGGGCTCTTTTGTGCACATAATTTGTTAATGTAGTATGACATATATATTAATTTTGTACCTTTTCCTTTCCAAACTGGCTTTAAAATCGTCTTATATTTAAATTTTTTTTAAAAACATTAAAAAAATTTTAAATTTTGACTTTTGAGCAACTATATTTAGAAAACTTATTGAGGTATTCACTGTGTTCGTTTATTCGAAATTCTTACTAAACTAATAAAAAAAAGTCCGTAAAAAATTTAGTTAAAACTACTAAAAATTAGTTAAAAGTGATGCGGCAAAAAAAAACTGCTAAATTAGCAGCTTATTTTTGCTATATATTAGTAATATAGGAACAGCAAAAATAAAACTGTTAAATATACAGAATTTTAGTTATATTTGAGCTAAATTTTTCTAAATGGAGAATAGCAAATTCACCTGCTAAAATCAGCCTAAAAATCACTTAAAAAATTTAAAAGTTTCGAAGTTTTTTTTTCGATTTTTTTTAAATGCAAATAATAATCGAGCCTTTGGAAACAGCAGCTTACAGTGTTTGAGCAAATATTTCTGCTGATTTTAGCAGAATAGACTGCTTTAAATAGCAAAAATTTTGTAGATAAAAAAAAATTAGACTTTGCTATTTATACCATACACCACTATGTGGTCATTATACCCTACACCACTATGTGGTCACGGTATTATAAGTTTGTGCTGATGTTTATAACACCAAAAAATATTGGTCGTAGACCCACCTTACAGTATACCGATCGGTTCAGAATTTTTTCTTATTTCGATTTAACGATGTCCGTCTGTCCGTCCGTCCGTCTGTCTGTCTGTCCATGCAATCTTGTGCGCACTCTACAGGTCGTAAATATTAAGATATTTTGAGGAAATTTGGTACACAGACCTATGTTGGCCCAAGGACGAAGCCTATTGATTTTGGTGAACATCGGTCCATGTTTAGACCTAGTGCCCATATAAGGGTCCTACCAAAATTATACTGTTTATACGCTGCAGGTCGTAAATATTAAGATATTTTGATGAAAATTGGTACACAGACCTATATTGGCCCATTAACGCAGCCTATTGATTTTGGTGAACGTTGGTCCATGTTTAGACCTAGTGCCCATATAAGGCCCCCCCCCCCCCCCCCCCCCAAAATTGGCTTGGTTACAAACTCCAGGTCGCAAATACTAAGATATTTTGATGAAATTTGGTATACCGACCTATATCAGCCCAAGGACGAAGCCTATTGATTTTGGTTAACACCGGTCCATGTTTAGACCTAGTGCCCATATAAGGGTCCCCCCAAAATTGGCTTGGTTACAAACTCCAGGTCGCAAATATTAAGATATTTAAATGAAATTTGGTTCGCTGACTCATATTATAGAAAATTTTGACACAAGTCCCATTTTAACCCATTCGAATTTCGGAGCCAAACAGTAGCTGGCTTTTAACCAGACTGGTGTAGGGTATTGTATAGTCGGCATTCCCGACTTTAAGCTTTTTACTCGTTTTTAACTAGTTTTTTGTAACTTTTTCTGCTATTTTTACAGATTTATTTCTATGAGTGTATTGTATATATAAAAATTCAAAAAAAAATAATCAGAAGTTGATTGGTATGCAAAACATCGCACTTTTTTTCGAATTTTTCTCATTAGTATTTGCGCGAAATTTTTTCCACTTGTCTGGCTGCCACATTCCATTTAGTTCTGAACTCTTGTGTAGTTGAGACTACCGAACCTGTCTTCTTTAGAGTTTCTCTATTAATTTACCAATATTTCTCTATTGGTTGCAATTCTGGACAGTTAGTGGGATTGTTTTCTTTTGGAACAGAATCGATTTCGTTGTTTTTTTACCAATCAGTCGTGCCCCTTGACTAGCTACATCCGGACGAAATAATGGTTTTGTGGTGTGACATCTTAGAAATGGTAACAGGCGGTTTTTTAAGCATTCTTGTCGATAAATTTCACCATGTATTGTACCAGTAAAGAAAGGTTTCGATTTCCTTCTACAAGAATGCACTACTTACCAAACCAGGTACTTTTTGGGAAATTTGAACTCGGTTTTCTTTATACAATGATCTGGAGCATCACCACGACAAATGACAAACGTTCGTAAAAATGGGTTTTGTTCATTTAAGCTCTGAAGCCGTTTTCCACAAAACTATCTAAAATATTGAAAATCTATTTATTGTCATAAGATGAAGGGATAATAGCCTACTTAAGTCATAAATCTTATTTTAATTGGTCGCGTAGTTTTTAAGATAGCTAAGATTAAAAGTGGTTCTATTTTGGTTATTACAACCTTTATACGAACCTTTATATTTCGGAAATAGCAAATATTAACAAACATTTTTAAATAAAAATGGCTTTATTGTTTTTCAAAATATTCCCCAAATATGATCGATACACTTTAACATTCGTTCAAACCAATTATCATAGCAGTTTTTCCATTCCTCTTGAGACACCTCCATAACATTGTTTTTGAACGCTTCAACTGCTTCTTGATATTCGGGAACAAGAAGAAGTCATTGGGTGCCAAATCAGGACTGTACATATCAATTCGATGTTTTTACTGCTCAAAAATTCAGCTGTTTGACGAGATGTGTGAGAGCTCGCATTTTCATGATGGAGAATGATTCGTTTATGGCGGTTGGTTTTACGAATTTCTCCGAAAACTTCCGGCAAACAAATGGTCGGCTACCACTCAGAATAGACCGTCACACATTGCTAAAGCGGAACAGTGGCCACATGACCCATTCAAACGAAGAAACATGCAACCATTTGCTTCGCTGTGCTTCTTCCTCGAACAACTTTTGTTGGATTTCGCTCGTCTTGGAATACCCTTACGGTCGATTGCTGTTTTGTTTCCGGATCATACGTATATATCCATGATTCGTCACCTGCCACGATTTTATACACGCCTTTTGAAGTACAACGGTCGAATGTATTGAAGTGGAACTAACTAACTCACGATATATCACATGACGATCAGTTCACGCACTGCATCGATGTTTTGTGGCATAACAACCAATTTTGGACGAACTTCACGGAATTCGTCTGCGACCGAACTACGACCACGATTGAATTCACTATACCAGCGATATACTGTAGTTTTTGATGGTGATTTATCGCCCTACAAAGAACTGAGTTCATCGAACCATTCTTGTTGAGATAATCCATATCGAAAGTTGTAGTTGTGAAAAATAATCCAACGAAAACCTTCCCTTGAAATTTCCATTGCCAAATTGGTATTGCCAAATTTTAGCTATTGACATTAGTGTTGCCAGTTCCCGAAATATAAGTAGTACCCCTCGTATATCATGTCTAAATTATATTAGAACTTATTAACGCAACTTCACTACTTGAATGTTCTTAGAATTTCCTCTTATTTATATTGCAATTTCCGCACCTGGTTTAGTTGTTCCTTTGCTTTTTGATATCTATGACTTCAACGGTATTTGTAACTCGTACCAGTTTAAATTGTTTCTTATGGGATTTAGTGTGAAATACGTGCCCACTTTATTCCCACACACTTAAACACTCATACATTTCACAAACATACATTACAAATACATGTTCGAAAAACAATAACGTTACTCGAATGTGTTTTTTGGTATGTGGATGTAATTCAGTGTTGCAAGACAATGAAATTTTGCCCTAAATTGGAGATTTCAACTTCGATATGGGAATAGATTTTTACGAGGAGGGATTTGTGAATTTAATTCAGATTTTGTAAGATTTTTTTTTTAATTAGTATTTTTTTTTTAACGAGAAGAAACACTGAGTAAATTCTTCCTATTAATTAACGTGTTGCTTCCTTTGGAAAGGGGATAGAAAAGAAATGAAAGGTGGTGAGAGATGAAGGGCATTAAATATGGCAACACTGGAAAACATTTATTGTTAGGTCTAAGTTATATTATAAAAACAATTATATAAAATTATTATTTCAAGACTTACGGTGGGTCATATACTGCATAGTTAATTTTTAACTTTACTATTGAACAAAAGAAAATGTCAAAAAATTGTATATAAAACAACAACAAATTTTTGGGTTAACTATTAGTTAACTCCTAAACCTTCAGTATGAATCCACCCTTAAAAGTTTTCTCCAAAATATTTGCTTGATATGAGAATAGTTTTATAAATCTTAAATTTTTCAAAAACAAATCTTCAAATTCTTGGAATGGTAACCCTCTTTCATCTTTCAAAATAGGTTTTTTTTAATTGAGGGCTTTACTTTGTAAAATACCTTAGTAGAGTCTTGCTTATCTCTATGAATTTATTTCGTTCCGAAAACGATTTTCATTGAAAGTTTATTGAAAGCAAGTTGTTAATAAAAATAAGAAATAAATTTCGTTTAAATGTGCGTTGGGATATATTAAAGGATTCACAAAAGTTTTGTTGGGTTTAAGGGATTTCATCTTGCAAAATTGGGACATAAGTTTTAACTTTTCTGGTAACACTGATGAATTTATTTGAGCTTTATATGGGTGTATGTTTGGTTACTGATACTGCTGTTGAATGTGCAACATTTCGCTCAAGTGTAAATAAAGTATCGTTTTACTGTCATTTCATTATATTCGCAAAGCTGGGTATTTCCTTCATTTTTTTCATTCACTATTTTTTTTGTTGTTGTTGCGAATATCAACAATTTCTACTCTAAATGACAAAACACCTGCTCAGTGATATGAGAAGATAGAAAAAAGGGATTCTGAGGGAAAAAACGCCATTAAAGAATAACTACATCTCAACTGCAGATATTTGAAAAAATATAAACACACTTGAGGCACATACAACTAGTGGTATTCGAGTTAAACAAACATGAGTTAATATCATCTTAAACAACAGTATAATAATTGTTGCAGTCTAAAACTATTCTTATGGGTATATGATTTAATAAAAAAATTAATTCCCTTTTTTTATCTATCTGTTGGTATGTCTATGTTTTACATTACTTATGGCATGTCTCATACTTAACATTAACTTAACTATTAAACAAATGAAAGTTGTTTAAAAAACAATAACAAATTTTTGAGTTAATTAATAGCTAACTCAAAATGAAACCCAACGTTAATATAAAAATAGTTATTTTTCTGAAATTTCTGCAAAATATTCCTTAAATAAAAAAATACTCAAAAACGCCGATGTATACAAACGTATTTTTGTTTTGTAATGTGAAGTGATAAACAAATAAAATCTGCGTACCCTTGTTTTTTGAAAAAATAAAATCCGATATTTAATTTTGATTTTAAATTACTAGCCAGGTAAAAATCGTCATATACGTATCCACTAGAGTGTACTAACTTATAGACAAAAAAAAGTGAGCGGTACCGAACGAAGGGGTCGCGTTTTTTAATTTTTCGATTTATCTTCGGCATTTACAGTCGGATCTTAAAGTGTCATATATCGATTTTTTTTTGCCTGGAGGAGAGCAATGTTTTACAATAAAGGAAAAATATACTGAAAAAAATTTAAAAAGGCGACCCCTACGTTCGGGAAAACAAATTCTAAATTGCCTTGCGAAAATACTTTACATAAGAAGGTGTACTGCGCACTTTTTTTTTTGTCTGTAAGGTAGTACACTCTAGTGAATACGTACATATATGACGATTTTTACCTGGCTAGTAATTTTCTGCTGGAATTATCAAAAACCTTCCTTGATTTAATGATTTTTTAATAATTAGGGTGGCACACTAGGTTGGCAGGAACTGAGATCTGGTAGGTAAATACTAGAAGGCGATACTTGAGGTCGATGGCCCTTAGTGTAAAATATTGGTCCCCTTGAGAGAAAAACATCGATATACTGAAAAATGTAAAAACGCAACCCCTACGTACGGCAAAAATAAATACATTTTATTTTCGAAACTGCCTTGCAAACATAATTTAGATTCGAAGGTGTACAGGGAACTTTTTTTTGTGGTATGGCTTAGTGTCCATGCAGGTTTAATATATGCTCGTATAATCTTATAGGTACACCCAGAAAACAGATTCGGTTCTGACAACCCCATTTGTTGCCAATCGAATGGTTCAGTTGCATCAAATGAATTTTTCGGTTGCGGCTACCGAATTATTCTTGATGCAACTGAGATTCCGTTGCCACAGTCAAATTAATCCTGTCTCAATTGGTTTTCTATTGTCACAACTGAAAAATTCTGCTACCACAACTGAACCATGCGATTGGCTACAAATGCGGTTATCAGAACTGAATCTGTTTTCTGGGTGTATGCAGAGCGCATACTCCGGGAACATTTTTAGTCTGGAGACATTTGGTTAGTTTGGGGACTGTCCTGAAACTCTTTCTAGATCTAGCGAATAGTATGAAGACATTTTTGACTAATATACAGCATAGTTTGGGCAGATTTTTGGCTATGTCCCCGAGATAAGCGCTTTACATACATATATGGGTGAAATCAAAAAATGTGATAAGTTTTGGGGCCAAAATTTGTGAGAAACAAAAAGTGTTAATATTTCGGTTTTTTCTTAATAGAATCAGTAAGTTTAGTCATTATAAACCTAATTGCAAGTTCTACAAGTTGTCGCAATAACTTTTTTTGCACAATTTTAATTTTTTTTTTAATTTTGTATTTTTGGTCATTTTAAATGCTTTTCAAAAATATAAAATTTTTTAAAATCCAATCAGCGGTTGCGAAGTTACAAAGTAATATATTAAAAACATAATATTTCACGATAAAAAAAATCTTAAATTGTGTGAAACAAATTTAATTTGTCAAACTAATGTCAGTAATGGCTCGAAATATCGATTCAAATTTGCTACACAGACCTATGTCGGCCAAGGACGAAGCCTATTGACTTTGGTTAAAATCGGTCCATATTTAGACCTAGTGCCCATATAAGGGTCCCCCAAAATTGGCTTGTTTACATGGTGTAGGTCGCAAATACGAAGATATATCAATGAAATTTGGTACACATTTGTCCTAAGGACAAAGCCTATTGATTTTAGATAGGATCGGTCCATATTTGGACCTATCGCCCATATGGGCTATATTTCCGATTTTCTCTTCTTTTATCATTTTATAGAAAATTTTGACATAAGTCCATTTTAACATTAGTTGGCTTTTAACCAGACTGGTGTGTGGGTATAGCCGGCATGCCCGACTTTAACTTTTTTACTCCTTTTTTTATAACGATTATTTTACCCAGTAGCATTGCAGCTCCACAATGCGTATGTATATTTTTATATCACATTCTTTGATAGTTTTGATTTGCGAGCTATTTTTCAAATTTTCTCACATTAAAGTTTAAAGCAAGATAAAATGTTTGAATAAAATTCAAAAACTCTACAAATTTTATGTAGAGTTGAGTTATGGAAATAATATAAAAATAAAATTTAAAAAAATCTTAACCCGCTCGGGTCCGGCAGCATGTTAACGTTCGAATTTTAATTACCAATATCTCCGCTAGGGGCTGCTGCAAAGCTATAAAAATAATAAAAATATTTCTTTGGCATAAATCTATATTTCCACGAAGTTTGGTCGGAAAATTCTCTGTCATTACAATTCAGGCATGTAAGGGTTAATCGATCAAAATAAAAATCCAAATAATTGACAACTCTAATATTTGTACGACTGGTTCAGTCCCATTTGCACCTGTCTCGGGACAGTTACTTTAAGACCGGTACTCTTTTCACCAGTCACAGGACCGGTACTTTCAGACCAGTTGCGTTTTCACCGGTTACGGGACGGGTCACCGGGTTGGTACTTTCAGACCGGTCCTGTTTTCACTAGTCATGGGATAGGTCCATGCAGACCGGTCCTGCTTTCACCCGTCACGAGACGGGTCACAGGGCAGGTTCCTTCAGACCGGTCCTGTTTTCACCGGTCACGGGACAGGTACTACTGACCCCTGTTTTCCCACAGGGATGCTCTAGTTTAAATTCTAAGATCTATAAATATTTAGATGTAAATGTTTGTCTTTCTAGTCACAATTATTGCCAAGAATGGAACTTTTTTTGTTTCTGTTAATTTGCAAAATCCTAATATGGATTTTTTTTTTAAATTTTGTTCAACAAAATATAAAAAGTGGTCAACGCACAGATTTTTCTTAACTACAGCTCGGAGAATAATTCTACAGAAAATTGCACGTTTCCTTTTTAACTTACAAGGAAAGCCCCTTAAGTGGTACACGCTGATTTGAATGAAACTCGAATATATAATAGAGAATTAAAATTTTAAGTTGACATGTTTTTTTCATGTACAACCGCGAAGGTTTAGGGGTTAAAAAGTTGGGTGAAAAATTACCAAATTTTTCGTTTTTTCGGTTTATTTCCTATTTGTTCGGAAGTAACTATGGGAAAATTTGGTGTCAAATTATAGGTATTTGAGAGGCTTATTTATCGGTATATAAAACATGCTTAAGCATGCTTATTTGTTTACGGTATAACACAAAATATCAAAATTTTAAGTGGTTTTGTATGGTGATCTCTATAGAGTTAAGGGTCAAATTCACATTCCTTATAATATTTAAAATCACTAAACTTTGTAGACTGAAAACAGCTCAAAAAATTTGTAGAGAAATTATGCTTCAGTTAATTTATTTGCAGAAAATTTAAATATAAAAATTGTGTAGAGTTGTTGTTTTTTTAATTATCATTTCCGTTGTCTGAACTACATCCATACAAGCTGTAACACCTACATCTTGTCTATCTGGTTGTCGTCCACGCTATAAATGCGGTTATCAGCACAATTTTTGTAGCAAAATAAATTAGCAAAACATTGGTTCAAAATTAGTTTAGTGTTAAAAAAATATAACTAAAACTTTTGCTGAAAGCAGGATTTGAGCAAAAAATATTGCTAAAAACTAGTACACTTGATATACAAGACGTTTTACTAATTTGTCTACTAACTTATTTTTTTGAATGTATTTAAGCAACTTCTCTAAATCAGATTGTATGTTAAATTAAAGCATTTCAAGTTAAAAGTACAGGGTTTATTGCTTGTTTAATTAAGATTTTCAAAAACCGACAAAAAAAAAATCAAAAAATTAAATTATGTGAATATTCCTGAAGGCTGCATTAGTCTAATCGTAAAGTAAAAAAAAAAAACGTATCTATAATCAATTCAATATGTTAGAATGATATAGAAAATATTTTTGTCTTTTTTCTATTCATTGAAACTGTTGTCAAGTAAAATCTTAAAAAAGTTCTATTGAAAATAGAAATTTTCTATTTTATTACTTGACATTTAATTCTGTACACAAGAAAAAGATAAAAACACAATATTTTTATTTTTATATTCTTTTTATTCATTATAAGAATGTTATAATACTTTTTTTACGATACTTTTAAACTAATTTGGTCTTGAAACATTTTCTGCTTTATCGCAATCGTTTATAAAAAGAAGCCAAATATGAAAACAATTTTAGTCTTTGACATATTACTGACATAATTTGTACACAAAAGGATATAATGTGAAAGGTATTTATTTTAAAATTACATTCTTTGTTTATCGTTTCTCACAAATTTTTGTTTGCGATTGCTAGTTAAAAAGCAAAACATAATTCCCACTAACATTCCACTATCTGCCTAGGTAATGTTAGTTATTTAGCTGTAATCATTTCATCTCTATCATCATTATTTTAATTTTGAATGACTCAATTCACACAAGTAGTTCTTTTAAAAATACTAAATATTCAGCATGTTGGAATTATATGCTTTCATAACTGTCTACTGGAATATATAGTAAATGGAACAAAATTCGTATACATACTATATACCTATATAAGTATTTCATTCAGTATTCATTTATTCGGGTTTTACTTACTTAGTAACTGTTGTACAAAACATAAAGATAAAAGATAACTACTATAAAAGAAAGAGTTGTAAAAATGTAACTCACTTTATTTTGTATTAAAATATGTAAAAGATTTTGTTTTCCTGCTGCTGAAATGCAACGAAAAAAATTTAAATTCTAACTCTGACAGGAAATGGATAAAATAAGAGTTGAGCCCTTTAGGAAATGAAAATTTAAAGAACATTAAACAATAAGGGTCAATTTTATATATATTTTTTTAAATATCACTTAAATTACAAATATTGTTTGAAAATTTCTGACGTAAGCAAAATTTAAAAAAAAAAATCTTTTTTGGTTCTTAAATTGAACTTAAATTTTATAAAAATTTTGTTCTGAGTTCTGACTATAAATCTGCCCCTAAGCCTTGTATTTTTGTAAAAGTGGCTATATTTTTTTCGTACAATTGAGAAAAATTGTGAAAGAGGAATAGATATAAATATTTATTGCTAGAATGTAAATTTAAGGAAATGCTGATTTCGAAATAAAAAAAATATTAATGAAAAACTGTATTGAGTATTAAAGATGGTGTGCCATAGCCATAGAAGACAAAAAAAGGTATAATCAGGTGTATTTAAAAACCCGCAATATTTAAAAACAAAAAAAAAAAAAAATGTAGAAGTTAAAAAAACTTGGAAAAACAATATTTTTTTACAAAAAAATTTCAAAGTTAGGAGAAAAATTATTGTTTTTTGAGCAAACCAAGACAGGAAAAAGCTTTAGTTAATTAATATTTTTAGAAAAAAAAAAAAAAAATAAAAACAACAACACTATATTAAAATACATTATGAAAGTCCCAGTGGCAACCCGTCTCCAATAAGCTGCATGCACTTTAATCTAAAAACCAGACATCAGTTTGGCATCATTTGCGAAAAAGAAGACACGGAGAAGTTTCAAAGATAAACAAAAATCTAAAAATGGAATATTTGTATGTAGTTGTGTTGATCACTTCTGAGTAAAAGCAATAACAGAAAGCGGAATAGAAAGAAAACAACGAATTAGTTACATTGCATTCAAGGCCTTACTTGGGTGAGATGGTTAAGCTATCGCACTTTAGTATAGTTACATTTGTAATGTGAGAGCCTGTGTTCGATTCCTACAGCCAATGGGTTGTTGGAAAAATTATCATATAGAGATAATCTGAGGACTCTTGAGGAAGTAGCCTTGTCAGAATAAGCCCTCAAGAGCTAGAAAGATATATTAGTTGAAATTACCTTGTGGTCACGATCACGACTGCTGGCAACTGACGAAGAATTGTACGATGCTGCGCTTTATATTACACCTATGTACAGTGGGCCAGCATCATAGAATTTTGGCCAAAACTAGAATATTGACTATATGAAGCTAAAATATATCACAAATGGGGGTCTGGTTGTTGCTGATCAAGAATCTGAAATAAAAAATGTAAAATTCAAAATGGCGTATCTAGGATGGCGGCCATTAGTTTTTAGTTTTTAATATATTGTACTTAAAATAATCAATTATATAGGTCTAGGATGCGCTGATTAGAAATCTGAAATTAAAATTTTGAAATTCAAAATGGCGGACAAACAATTTTTTCATTAAATTTATTATGTCGTCTGATTTACTTCAAATTTCCACCAGGGGAAGTTTTTGGGTAGCAGATTACAAATCTGAAATCAAATTTTAAAAATTCAACATATCGGATCCAATATGGCGGCCATAAATTTAAAATTGTTATGTGTTGGAAAATAAATTACACTGTACAAAAAAAGGTGCTGATGGCAACTGATTCACGTAGAGGGACCAAAGAAAAATATAAGTGTATCGGCGTTTTAAAAATTTTCATCTGGCCCTATGTTTTTGGGGGGTTAAAATTTCCCCTCTTTTGAAAATGTTTATTATGAATCGGCATAAGAAACCATGTGAATCTTCCATTTTAGGTATAGCATATGTTCAGCGAACTTATTGAAAACACTACTAGGGACATTTTTGTGAAACATTTTAACCCTCTAACTCTGCAATTAAAGGGTCTTTTTTGGCCACTTTTTAAAAGTGTCAAAAAAGACCCATAAGTTGTAGAGTTAGAGGGTTAAAATGTTTCGCAAAAATATTTGTCATGATATTCTACTATAAGCATCTGAAGACATCAAGTTGAAAATTTAACTTCAATGCCAGAAATAATCCAAAGCTTAAGATGTGTTTAAGGGTTAATTTCGTACTTATTGTCGCACAAACCTGGACTTTAGGGGGTTAGTCTGTGTCAGAAAACCAAAACCTACATTTATGGTAATTTTTAGTGCTATTTTTTAGTTTTTACTAAAACTCTGGAATGCTGGAAATCAGCGAGATCTGAAGGTACTCGGGGAAAATCTCGAAAGTTTATGAACGGTCGCAAACGGTCGCAAAAACGTAGGTAAAAGACATCTTAGGGAACACATTGGCATTTAAATTTTTCAAATATCTCTTGGAACATTATGGAGCTTTTTTTTTTGAAAATTTAAGATTTTCAAAAAAACCCATATTTTTGAGGTAAAATTAATAATTTTGTTACTTTTTTCGTAAATACTTAACAGGTTTCTATTTTTTTTTGATAACTAGTTTCAGTTTTATAATTTGAGAATGTTTTTGGAACAAATTATTCTTTATTTATTACTTTTTTTATTGTATCATTATAATATAAAAAATGTCACAAAATTAAAAAACTTTGACTTTGAACTCTCGCCAACTAACAACGAGTAACCACAATGATACAATATTTCACTCACAACATATTCAACAATCCTAGATTTTGAATATATAAACATATTTTCCCTTTACCTGAATTGTACTTTTGGCCAAAAAATGGAGATCCTGGCCTACAGTGCTATGGCAGCTGAGGGTGTTCGTAGTAGGTAGTAGTGGTGGTGAAAATAGTGTGGTGTATTAACAAGTACTTAGAGTAAATGGCAACGTGTGTAGACAGAAATGAGCGGAACGACTTCTGTCGTTATAACTTTAAATATTTTTTATTTATTTACTTTTAAAATTTTTTTTTCAAAGAGAGACTGCATATTTTTATAAGAAAATACTTGCATTTATTTTACATATGCTGATATGTAGCCCAAATTAAAGGTGTTTCAATCTTCTATCGATCCCCCTAACCAAATTTCTTGTTTAATTTTTGCTGTATGTGAATAAACTAATTAAAACATACACAAAACAAAATTTTGTACGGCGAGTTTCATAGATATATGTTGTTGTTTTTGTTTAGATACAAAAAAAGAAAAAAAAAAAAAAATAACTGAAAATAAAAATTCACAAGGCATAAAACGCACATGAAATAATTTGAAATTTAAATCCTATACCGAAAATTACAAAAAACCGTAAGGACTGCGAAAACCTCAGTCAAAGAAGAACAACAAGAAAACCAACAGACCAAATAACCTAAACTAATTGAATATTTTTGAATCCATTATATGGTTGCTCAGTGGTTTTTATAGTCAATGTTGAGATACATTAACATTATTCTTTTCTAGGTTAAACGTACAATAAAACAACAAAAACGAAACATAAACACCGATTGTTACACTCAACGAAAAAAAAAGTCGGTAATGGCTACTGAAAATTTTGGTGTTATTAATTTAACTGTTTTGGGCCTTGCTGTATTATTTTGAAAAAAGTAGTTTAAAATTTATTTGCTAAAATTGCCAACATATTTTACTAAATAGGAGCATAACTCGAAGGAAAAGCTTAAATTATAATTAAAAATAACTACACAAATAACTTAACACTTAAGGAAATATACATGTCAATTCCTACGAAAAGTCTGTGACTCTCATTGGTGACCCCATTCCATTTGTATTTATTTGTGGTTGCAAAGTCGAAATAAATTAAATTTATTAAAATTTTTTCTTGAAAACTTAAAAAATTTAAGACCTATTATCCAGGGCTATGGCATCACCAAAAAATAAGTTATAACGGCATCATTATCAATAGGTGGCATTTTGTTCAGTAAACTGACACTTTTCTTTTTTATTCAAAATTTAAATTAAAACAAACAAAAAACTTAAAGAAAGGTAAAGCAAATAAAATTTATTAAACAAACATTTGGGTTTGAAAAGTTTGTAAAATAACTTTTGAAAGTAGCAACGAAATTTGTTCAAAAAGTCAGTAATTTCTAAAATGGGAATAACAAAAATGTTGACCAAAGAATATATTTTTACTACAAATTAGTATGAAAATAGTAAATTCAAATTGAAAACCATTTATATATTTATTTATTAATTTTTTTCCCTCAGTGTATGAGTCTATTAGGACTTGTTCTTGTTGTCAATGCCGACATTGAAAGGAGTTAAGTGTTTATAGTTTACAATACATATACAAATATACACACACACACACAATTTTGCATTTATTCTATGAAATTTTATCTTTTGTACACTGGACCAGAGATTCCAACTTACAGTTGTTACAAAGAATTTGTGATTAAAAATTTTCTTTTAATATTTTGTTCAATTGTAAATTCATATTGTTTTTCGGAATTCTAAAATAATTTTTATTTATTATTTTGTATTTAAAAACAAATTAAAAAAACAACAAATCGGTTTAAAAACATCACATTTAATTTTTTAAATTTTGCAAAACCAATTTTTTAACCTTTCTTGGTTTTGACCAGACATCGCTTATTGGATATGTTTGGTCTCCACCGCACAAAGGTTATGGATTTCATGAGTGATACTGTTTCATAGCTTGACACAGATTATATACAGATGATTTTGTTACAGCCAGCAGAACAAAAAAAAATTAATACTATTATCCATGGACGAAGTAAGGACTGATTTTTATGACATAAACCAGAAGAATAACAATACGGACGTTGTCAAAATGAAAGAAAGTCGGCAAAAACGACTATAATTATACGTACAAATTTTGTGTCGTTCGAAGACATTTAATTTTTTTAAAACAATACGAATAAATGTATTTTACTTTTAAATTTAAGTTTTTTAATTTGAAAAGAAATATAAAATCTATTTCGATGTTTCTTCAAATCAAAATATTGTAGTGTGAATTCAAGTCATAAATGCCGAAAACAGTTTTCTTATTTTCTTTTGAACATTCGTAAATATTAGTGTTCTGATAGTTGTCAAAAAATAGTAATGGCGACCAAACACTTTGCGAGTATCACTCCTTAGTAATTCCTCTATGCTATTATCTAAATTGCATGCCAAAATCACACTTTTCTGTAAAATTTTCAAATTTAAAATGATATCACTACTAAGTTAAATGTGGGATAGGTATGTGTAATTTTTAGTAGACCTGCTCTCAAAGGTGTAGTTAAAAAACTAGCGTTCACAACTTTTTTATACATATTTTGTTAAACAGAATTTAAAAAAAATAAAATTAAAGTTTTATAAATTTTCAAATAAAAAAAAAAAATTTTTTTGCTATACCTTGGACTAGGTTAGCATTATCCAAAGAGAAAAAAAAAATTTATTTGAATAGTAGTAGGCCTAAAAAATAAAACTAGAATACAACATAGTAAGTTTTTGAAAAAATATTTAATTTTTCTTCGATTTTCATAATTTATCCCATTTTAACCCTACAATGGCCGGGCGAATTTGTAATTACTTATATATTAGGGTGTCCCTTAAAAATAGATTTGTTATTACAACTCCCCCCCCCCCCCTGTTTTATTGGAAACCGTCCCAAATGGAAGAAACCGATTTTTTTTTGTAAACGTTAACACGTGCCGAAAGTTGGACGAAAATGGCCAATTTTGGAAAAAAGTGTATCATTGTTAAAAATTCCCAAAATTCGAAATTTCGAAAAAAATTAATTTTTATTTCATTTATTTATTTAATATAGTCAAAATGATTCAGACATGGAATTTTGACTTCATCGGATATCACTAACCCACTTTAGCCTGGAATCCAAAATGACCCTGAACATGATAAAAAATGCAAAAACGTGTTTTTAAAAAATTAATTTTAAAGAGTTTTTAAAATGTCTAATTTGGAGATGTCGATTGCTGTTTGTACTACATAATAGTTGATATTAAAGAAAAAAAAAAAAAAAAAATTGGAAAAATGATAATTCGAGTTTGTGTTTGGAGCAACTGCTTTCCAGGACGTTTTACAAAAGTTTCTCATTTTGTCAAAAATTTAACAAAATTTTAATGTTTTCATCAAATTTTACACAGTTTTCGGAAAAACATCACTTAAATTTGGTTAGACTATAATTATCTTTACATTTGTTAAAAAAAAAACCTTTAACCCTTGTGGCCTAGGGTAAGAAAAGACCCATGAAACTTAATATTAATTATGACTACGAGCGCTTATTTTGTGAAAAAATCGCCCATGCAACGAAGGGCAAATCTAGTGGCAGTACTATATATCGCTGAAAAGCTTATTTAGAATTGCATCAGATGATGCAGAAAGACATGGCATAGTGTATAACAATCAAAAAAGATATTTGGGAAAAATTAATTTTTCCTTCTTTTTGGTCTCATACGTTTTCATACGCTTCGTCTGAAATTTAAAAATTTTAAATTATTTTCATATAACTGGAATATACTCTCGAAAAGAAAAAAGTTTGATAGTCATATTGACTGTATTAAGTACTCAGAAGTTAACAACTATTTAAAAATGTAGACCTTCGAAAAAATTCGACTCAAACCCGAGGTAGGCAGTATATCGAAAAAAGCTCGAAAACCCCCTCACTTGACATAAATACTATAAGGATTAATGTCTGTGATTTGACCCTTAACTTTTTATACAACCCCACAAAAACCATTTAAAATTTTGATATATTTTTTTGCCATAAACAAGTAAGCAAAGCTTATACACCGGTAAATAGGCTTCTCAAATACCTTTCGTTTGATACCAAATCTTGCCATAGTTGCTTTGTAGGAAATATTAAATAAATCGAATAGACGAAGAATTGGGCCATATTTTACTCCCATTTTTGAAATTGAGATTGGGCAACTTCAAAATATGCATTGTTTAAAATTTTCTCCTTCACAGCATATACGAAGCTCATTAAAATCTACGAGTCCGTGTCGAAAGACCTCCCTTTGTATAAAAATTAATGTTAACCAAAAAACGTAGTTTCTTGCCCATTGTACTTTATGTTTTGTTTGTTAAACACTGCTAGAGTCAAGACCTGAAGTCAAGAAAAACAAAACTCTGTTATGAAAGAAAAACAAAAAGAATGTTAAGATTCCATTCATGAAATCAATAAACGTAGAAGATAAGAAATTCTTTCAGTAAAAAAATCGATGAAGTTTAACTTGAGCTAAAAAAAATCTTACTATAACTAACTTAAAGCGATTTGTAGATACTAGTCGTAGATTTTATATTATTTTATTTATTTTCTTTTGCTCTTTCGCTTTTATTAAACTTAGTGTTAGCAAATCAATGTTTTAGGGGAAAAAAAACTAGTTTTATCATTCGAAAAATTTTTCTTAACAACCGTTTTAAATGTTGTTTGCTAAAAAGACTAATATATATTTTTCTTTTTGTCTTTATATGACATTTTTTCATTTCTCGAATTCCGTTTTTTTTTTCTTTACTTAACATATTTACCTTATTTTGTAACTTTATGTCTTCGGGTTGAGTTTCAAATACATATATATGGATATATTAATGTGATTTACTTTTGTTAAACTATACAAGAAATAAAAGAGTATGTGCCCGAATGAAAATGATCATATTTGAACATTTATGGTCATAAATAGAGGATGAAAAGAAATAAGATTTTTGGATTCTTGGATGGTATATTTAAGGTCGTTTATTAACAGAATTTTTTATTTCTTGGATATTCGAAAATTGCTTTGTAGAATTTGGTGATAAGGGTCAAATCGAAAAATGTAAAAATATTTATTTTGTGTCTAAATGTGTTGCCAAAACCAAATTATAATAAAATTTAATCTGGAAAATGGATTAATCAAACGTTAAAAAAAATTTGCATTTATATAATTATATCCAATTTTATCGGAATTTTGGTCTTATTCAATTGCGTTACATTTTGTCTGTTTTGCTTAAAATTTGCTTAAAAATGGGGAAAATCGCAATAAATGTAGTAGTTTTCCTATACTAATCAGTAAGGGCAAGGAATTTCATGCACTTCAAAATGGAAAATTTGCGCCTAAAATATGCGGTAAAAAAAGAAAAATATGCGTTAGAAATATAAGAAATGTGCACTGAACACTATTATTTTTTCAAAAATAATGCACTTTAAAACTTAAAAATATATTTAAGTGAGTTACTTTGCAAACAGACACAAAACTCGAAGATTTTCCATAGGTCTATAAGATTTTTTTAGAATGTTTATTTGGATTAAATCAAAATATGAAAATGTATCAATTTTTTATATTTTTTTACAAAAGAATAAACGTCCATAAAAATGAAAAACACAAATATGCATTAAAAAGTACAAAATATACATTAAAAAGGCACCAAATATGCATTTAAAGTCAAAATATGTATAAATATGCCTTTTTGACAAAATATGCAAAAACAAAAAGAGTAGTATTTTGGAAGGTCACAAAACAAATTGTGATATTTTTTTGTTTTTATTGATATTTAAGATTAAGATATTTATTAACGCTCTTAGACGAAAACAAGAAATTACCTTTGAGTTTAAGCTAACAAATATTTATAGAAATTCAAAAATGTCCTCAGTCGAAACCATCAGGTATTTGCTTAGGCCAGAATGAAATCCGGGTAGGTGCAAGCCTATAGCAAATTATTTTTTACAATTTTTTTAAATATGTTTTCGGATTTTGGGATTGGGATTTTGGGGTAATATACATATTTTTATTTTGAAAGACTATTAATCGATTGAAGAGATTAAAACCCTCAACCCATGATTTCAACCGAAATCTAAAATGATACTATAAAAATTATTAAATCTTAAAGCAACCTTTTGCAATTAAAAACAAAGTGTTTTATGGATTTCATTAACTTTGGCCAACGAAAGTAATCTGCTAGACTGTAGTGCAGTGGTACGTATGATTATTATTATAGTGTATTATAATTACTCATACGTATAGTTTTTGTATCTATAAAATAAGTTGGGTATTTATACCCTACTACGTGGTCAGGGTATTATAAGTTTGTGCTGATGTTTGTAACACCCATAAATATTGGACCTAGACCCACCTTATGGTATACCAATCGGCTTAGAATTTTCTTTTATTTCGATTTAACGATGTCCGTCTGTCCGTCCGTCTGTCTGTCTGTCTGTCCATGCATTTTTGTGCGCACTCTACATGTCGCAAATATTAAGATATTTTGATGAAACTTGGTACACCCACTTATGTCGGGCCAAGGACGAAGTCTATTAATTTTGGTTAACAGCGGTCCATGTTTAGACCTAGTGCCCATATAAGGGTCCCCCCAAAATTATATTGTTTATACGCTGCAGGTCGCAAATATTAAGATATTTTTATGAAATTTGGTAAAACGACCTATGCCAGCTCAAGGACGAAGCCTATTGATTTTGGTTAGCACCGGTCCATGTTTAGACCTAGTGCCCATATAAGGGTCCCCCCAAAATTATATTGTTTATACGCTGCAGGTCGCAAATATTAAGATATTTTTATGAAATTTGGTAAAACGACCTATATCAGCCCAAGGACGAAGCCTATTGATTTTGGTTAACACCAATATGAAGTATTTTTGCAAGACAATTTCAAAAAAGTTTTTTTTTTGCCGAACGTAGGGGTCGCCTTTTTAATTTTTTCGTTATAGCTTCGGCATTTAAAGTCGGATTTTAAAGTGTGATATATCGATTTTTTGCCTTGAGGTGACCAGTATTATGCTATAAATGAAAAATCCAGTGAAAAAAAAATTAAAAAGGTTCGGCAACCAAACTATAAAAAAAATTTCTACTGGGTTTATCGAAAAACTTCCTTAGCAAAAGTTTAATTATTTTTTACGAGCTTTAAATTTCTGACATTTGGGTGGTACATTATGGTGGTAGCAACTGAGATCTGGTGGGTAACTACTAGAACGGGATACATGAGGTCAATGTACCTTAGAGCAGAACAATGGTCTCCTCGAGGAAAAAACATCGATGTATCACACTTTAAGGTCCGACTGTAAATGCGAAAAATATAACGAAAAATGAAAAATGGCGTTCGGGAAAAAAGTAAAAGTTTTTTTTGGAACCTCCTTGTAAAAATATTTCATATTGGAGGGTGTACAGCGCACTTTCTTTTTTTTTTGCCTGTAAGATGGTAAGCTCTAATGAACAGTCAGCACTTTAAAAAAAATTATCCAATATCAATCAATTATCTTAAAATTCCGACCTATAAGTGGACTGACGCACTGTGGACCAAACTGAAAAACTAGGCGATTTGAACATATATTTACACATATTTACTTGAACTTTGCTTTGCCTGCACCCTGTGATTAAACTGATTAAATTGCAGGATGTCAAAATTTGATTTACAAGATCATTAAAAAATTTCGTCCGTATCGGATAAAATTTTCGTAGACTTACTATAGGTAATTTTCGCATAAGGATTAGAAAAATGCAATCTTTAAATTATGAGCAGAGAAATTACTATATTGTACTTAATTTGATTTTTAAATTTTTTTTAATTTCAATCTTTGACTTCAGTTTGATATTTGTAATAATTTGTTGTTTGTGGTATTTCTAGATGAGCTTTTTCGTCTCACAAACGATAATACCATAACAAAATAAATACAATACAATACAAAAAAAAAATACGTGTAGTCACTCATTCGACGAAACCTACAGTTAAGTGTTAAAAAAAATGATATATGCGCCAGGGTCATCGAAATTTGGACCTCTTGGATGCGCGTCACCTAGCGTAGCCGCGGCGGCCATTTGAACAATGTCGAATTCCACGTATATGGTTATTTCTCTTTATACTTAAATGCCCTTATTCACATAACTCCCCTAAATATTAAGGAAAATAAATTTAAGCATATTCCTCCTATTTGTGCTTTGTTTCCTAAAAGCCATATAATTTCAGGAAACTGAATAAAATCAAACACTTTATACTCACACACAAAATATATTACCTACTTGTATAGATGCCAAATAAATAAACAAAATATAAAAGAATAAAATTTGATTATATTGTTCATGCATATATCGTACATGGGATTAATTAACTAAATTAAAAATTAACTGAGGATTTTAGTATAATTGCACTGATATCAATAGTCAGAAAAAATAAAAACGGAAAAGCGCTGGCAAAACCCTTTTGCAGGCGGTATAAGTGCTGGAAAAACGTACTTTTTTATTCCAAAATTACGACGTCATTAGGTGCTCGGATCAGTTGTTCGAAAAGAGATGGAAAAGCATTGGGAAAACAACAATTTTCAACGTTGTTGGCAAAACAAAAAAAAAAGAAATGGTTAAAAAAATGTTGTTCTTAATGTTTTTGCTCGTGCTGGGATTCGAATTCAAATTCGAATTGGCATTCAATAGCTTCATTCCGAATTCCGGTGTTGGAAAAAAACTTGTCAATAGCTTTTTAGCATTAAGTTTTATCTAAATTTGTATGTGTGATTTTCAGTGTTGAAAAACGTAGTAGTAACAAAACACACATTTGCACACAATTAGTAGTAATACAGGGTCTTTTATGGTAATTTTAGAAATAGTACTCAGAATAATACCTGGATTTGCTGTTAATTAAATAGATTAAAATATGGTTTAGTCTACTTATTTAGTGCTGGATTAAGCAGTTAATCCAACTTTTACTAAATTTACTTTTCTGTGTGAATTGAGTATTAGTCTGTAACAGTGTTTCCAACAAATTTTCAAAATAAATGGCTAGATCAGACCCAAAAATCGCTAGAAAATCACTAGGTTTATAAAAAGTGCAAGAATTTAGCGATTTTATCGATAGATTCTTGAAAAATGGTACTTAAAGGAGTTTTTTTTCTCAAAAATTTCTTTAATATGTTCATTAGAAGTGTTATAAACTTGTAAATAATAAAATATTTTACTATAAAGCAGCAAATAATGAATCGCGATTTTCATTGAATTAATATTAGTATTGAAAATATTCAAAAGAGTGCATTCTACAGTGAAAAACAATTTTTTATAATAAAATAATATCAATATGCGAATTTTATAATATTTTTCGACATAAAACTGATTTTTAAACATTATATTACGCCAGATAAAAAATCGCTAGATTTTTCGCTAATAGCTACAGGACAATTTTTACCGCTAGGGGCTAAATAAAATCGCTAGATCTGACGAGAAAATCGCCGTTATGGCAACACTGGCCTTTAAATAACTAGTGAACCTTTTTAAAGTATACATATTTTTTTCAACTTATGGTAATTGAATTCAAATGCTAATGAAAAGTTCCCAGATATGAAATATGTATGACCTGATATTTGCTTTAAATTGCTGCTGTGTATTTTCTTTTTTGTTCTTATTTCAAAGAATACTGGCCAAGTGTAAACATATGGCCGTAATAACGCATCATGAATCATTCATGTTGTTAACAAAAACAAAATCTTAACACAATAAGCATTAGCAAGATAATTAAATTCGGTCTACAACGACCGTATTAAGCATTACAAATGTATACTTGGGATAGGAAGAGAGAACAGTTTTTTGAATTACATTGCTTTGCTACCAATGCCTATTTACAAATACAATAACAAATTTTTTCCCTACAAAATTCAACTAAACCACCAATTCCTAATTATCTGAATCAACCTTTTATCGATTCCAAAAAAAAACATAATAGGGGGTTTCATATAAACTCGTATTCTACTCGCATTCTCGTATTCTAGTTTAATATCAAACTTCATACATAAAAAATATGGTTTGTATTTATACAAGGTTTACAAAGAATTTACGAGTTTATATGAAAACCCCAAATATCGAAATAACTGCACACAAAAACAGATTGGTAGTTCCAACCGATTTTTTTATAGTTCGAGGTACAACTGCATTAATTTAATTTTAATACTGTTGTTATTTCCGAAATTTATTTACAATTCTTGAATGTTGGTTGTATTAGTTGTTTGCTTTAATGCTTATGGATTATAAATGCTTTAAATAGAATAACACGTTCCACAAAATTTGTCGCAAAAAAAAAAAAATGATGTCGAGAACTGGAAAAGAATTGGCGACCTTACGTTTATCAGTCCATTGCTTTTCCTCTAGCCTAAGCTCGATTGAAATATTTTAGTCAAATTTCAAATATGAGTGGGAAATTTGAATATTTTGTTTATAAACAAAATCATATCAACGAGAAAAAATCAATTGTGTCAACAAACATTTGTTTAACTTTGAATCTAAATATTCATATGTCTGAAAAGAAAAATTATGATACATTCCAAAATTTGGCACAACTGCAGTTTATGGGGTTTCGCGGGATTTAAAAAAAAATATATATTTTTTTTAATGTTAGGTATACCCAAACTTTTTAGATGATATAAAAATGAAAATGATGAAAAATGGAATTTTAGAAGTGATATACTTTTATTGCGCGGCAAGGAAAAATTTTTATTTTTTTTAATGTCTAAATTTTTAACGCGGGTATAGATTATTGAAAAAACAAAAACAATTTTTAAAGTCGTGTTAACAATTATTATCCTTTGAGCACCATTTTACCATACAAGGAAATTTCATCATTTTCAGTTCCCCCTCTTAAGGGAGTAAAATGGGTCTAGTTAGAGCTACATTTTCTGGATAAAAAAAAAAAATAAAAACATTTATGGAATCGTGAGACAATTTCCTTTAATTTGAGTACCCACACTTACATGTTACTATGTTCCCCTGTTTTTTGCGCACGGGCCTTCCGGTTCCGAGCCTCTCCCAAAATTAATTTAATTTTTTGCTTTTTTAATTCCAGAGTGGTTCTCATTTTTTATTTTTTTTTTACCAAAATTTTAGCCCAAAATTTTGTCATGTAAATAAAATTTCTGTTCCTAATCTCAATTTATTATTATAATAAAGGAAATTAATGGTTGATTGCACTGAAATTTTAATTAATTGGAAAACTTACTATCTGAATTTCGGTGATAATCATACATCCTCAACAATTATATTAACATATAGACTCAAAATAATATTGTTACGAAATTAGATTAGTCTTGTATAAAAAATTCTGGAATTTTAGGAGAAAAAGTATTTCAAAAAACGCGATTTACTAAACTTGTCAATCTAAAAACAATACATTTTAGTATAATGTTAAGTGTTATAATGTTCGTACTCTGGGTGTTTCTGGAACTCTCTGTCACCACGGAAGTAATATTACAATCAAAATAGTTTGTAGTTTAAATTAATTTAAAATTTAATTTAAAATAAATGAAAAATCATTTGGAAACCGGTCTACTAACTTTTTATTTTTAAATGTTAATAAATTAACTGCAAAAACCTTAAAAAATAATGTTTTTCATTTATTTTGTTTTTTTTAACTTTGAAAAAATTAACCAGAAGTAAGAATAAATGATATTTAGCTTATTTCGTTTTTTGAACTGACCTAGAAATCTAAAAAGGTTTCTTCTTTTTAACAAAACATTTTAAATGAAAATTTTAACTGTAACAGAAAATCCGTATGATAAAAAAAGTTGAAAAATTTATTTCTTTTTAACTGTATAATCATTTAAAAATAAATGTACGGATGGCTTTTTAAATAAACTACAGTCAGTTATTGTAATAATATTTTTAGTGTATACAAATGCTGCCAGCTTACAATAAATTTAGTTGATTACACTGTGAGACAAATGGTAGGGGTCAGTGATTGGGAAGGGTTCAAACTACCGGGGAAAGTTATATCGGTAAAAAAGAAGTTATACGTGTCCCGGCATTTCGCTGGGTCACCCCTAGGAATCGAGATATATCGATTTGACCTTTGGTGGTCTTTTTTTTGACATAACTCGAGAACCACTAGTCCGATTTTACTCAAACAATTTAAAAAAAATTAAAAATTACAATTCCTTTAATCTGTTGATATAACGTTTTTCTATATACTCAACAGTTTTGCCCGTAAAAATAAATGTATGAAGAAAAAAATATTTTTTGCCTAAAATATTAAAAAAAAAGTAATAAACGAAAGGTTATTGATTTTTATGGTAGCGGTAACAAACATTCGAAATATTCGTCCATTTTGCTGTTGATCATTTTAGAAAATCGGGATGAGTTCTTAAAAATTAGTTGTAAATAATTTTGAAAATCAACATACAAATTTAGTTAAAGTACTGAGGTATTTCGGTATTGTGTTAAATGAAGGTAACTAAAATCTTTGCTTAGATTAGTGCTTCAGCTAAAAATTTGTTAAAAAAAATAGTTAAGTCCATTAGAAACCCATTTGAAAGGTTTTTCTACTGACATATTATTTTAAGTGTACAAATTGTATAACACCCTGTATACAAACCCGTTAAAAATAAATGCAAACAGTTAAAGACAAAAGGGTAAGTCTCCACCATTTCTGAATAGTTATTCATAACAAACATTCCAACAAAAAATATTTTATACTCTGTTTTTGAAGCTTTTGGCTTAAGACGGAAATATTAGATTAAGCACATAAACACTAAAGAAGTGTATTATCCTTTAGAAGTGTGTTAGTTGAGATTGTGTATGTGTGTACATTGTTCTGAATGAAAAATATCTACAAAAATGTTACTAACCTACAGCAACTTATAAATGTTAAAGTTGTACGAGTATATAGTGAATGAGTTGAGTATTTAAGCAAAACCGGAAACATAAAATGAGTAGTTTTGTTTTTATGCTATTTTCTTTGTTGTTTTAAAAGATTTCTTGGGATTTTATGTTAAGATTATTATTATTATTTTTTTTTTGGTTGTTGTCAGAACAAAAATCTGTGTCACCAGTGAAATCAACAACCCAAAAGCGGTTGCGAACACATTCCAAGAGACTGATTTAAGGATAAAGTAATTATGCAAATGCTTTATGAAAAATGAGTAAATTTTTAAATCAAGATATTCGAAGTTATATTTCAATGCTCACATATTTATAACATAAACACGTGTTCTGTTTAACAGAGAAAACTTTATAAGCAAAAGGTTAACATGCTTTCGAAGTTTCTGCGCAGACTTTTTCTACATACATGCCACAATCGTAGTAAAACTGGCGCCAAAAATTTTCCTATATAATTGCAATGAAACACAATATTCGTGTTTCTATGACAGTAATTTCGAATTTTGTTTAACTCTCTCCTGGCCTGTTACGAAAAAAATGTATCACATTAAATAGAATTATACCAAAATGCCGAAAATTTATATGTGGTTGCTTTTTAACATGCTAACTTTTGACAGCATCCAGTTTAACGACAATGCTTTTTGGGCTAACAACGTTTTTAACGCAGTGAAATTCTTCTTTGCCGAAAGAGTGAACAAATTTGGTCAGAAAAACAAAACGTGTAATTAATGGAGAAATAATAAAAAAAAAAAAAATCAAAATAGTTAAAATTTATTATCACAATCAAAAGTAAAAAAAAAAATATGTATATTGAAATCATATAAAATAAAAGCAGTTGTTGCTGTAAAAGCTACCAGAATTAAAATTAAAAAAGTCTTAAAAATTATATAAAATTACAAAATCTAGTGGAGAAAAGCTATAATATAAATAAAATTTATCCCAATTTAATAAAAAAAATAATATTAATTTATAGCTGTAAGTGAAAAAAGTATTAATAATACAATAACATACAAAAATTTGTGAAAACCGAAAAAAGAAAATTATTTAAATAAATTTTTAGTTTCAAGTGAAAATGATTAAACCGACAAATTATAATTAAATTAAAATATTTAATTAGATCCAATATTATAAATTATATTATATTATAAATTATATATATATTGCCTAGATATTAAATTAAAAAAAAAATATATTTGTGAACCAAAAAATTTGCATAAAAGTGAACAAAATTTAACATATATAACAAAGAATATAGTTTTAATTCATAACTAAACATTAATAACCGTTAGTAAAATAATATTTAAAAAATAAATTAACTTGAAATATATAATAAGTTTAAAGAATTAATTTTTATGAAAATGCAAGTACTCGTAAAAGTTAAATTTAAAACATATTAAGAAGTCTTAAAAAAACTTAAAAATATTTGGAGAAACAAGGCGTATGAGTAGTATTACCAAACACAACAAGGATTATATATATTTGGAGAGAAATTTGTACTAAAACTAATTATAACATTAAAAGGTGTGTGTGTTATTAGAAATAACTTATAACTTTCTAAAACTATTTGTTGATAAAGTATTGTTTTTTAGTTAAAATCAACTGAACATTTAAAACTATTAACGTATCTTTTCCTACGAAAAGTCTGTGACTCTTAATTGTAACTATATACCCCTTGTGATTGCGGTTCAGAAAACACAATTATCTATATTTATTAAAATTTTTGTTTGAAAACATAAAAAACAAGAACTGGTAATTCAAATTCACTTTTTTTTTACCCTACACCACTACGCACAGTGCTTTGTCCCATAGGCAAAATTAAAAAAAAAAATGTGTGCGGAACGTTAGTGATTTATACATTTTTGAGGAGGTGACATAATACCATAAATAAATATGAAAGAGGAATTCAATACCTTCTCTTTTTGTTAACAACAGAGGGCGCTAAAGTCAAAACTATTTTGAGCTAAAATACCCAGTCAGAAAAATACAAACGGGAAATCGGTGGCAAAGCACTTTAACAGGTGGTACAAGTACAGGTAAAAAGTGCCTTCCCATTCCCAAAATGATAACATCATTAGGCAAAAGGACCGGCTGTTCAAAAAGCGCCGGAAAAGCACTGGAGGAACATAATTTTTAAACGTTGGCAAATCGCTGGCAAAACTAATAAATAGGTGGTCTGAAAATATATTTTCCAAAATAAAATTTAAAAAAAGTTCATATGTATTTTTTTGGTCCTGCCGTGATATGAACCCAGGCACTCAGATTGGCAGACATTGCTCTACCCACTGAGCTAACGAGACATATTAATATTTGATAGCTAAACACATAAATGAGTGATAATAGCTGGACAACTACTGGCTGTGCCAAAATGCTAGTACTGGCAAACAATTTTTTGTAACTAGTATGCCAGTGTTGGGAGGGCAAAAAAAAAAGTTGGTCTTGAAGGAGCTTTCCCACAAAAAAAAAAATTTATTTTATAAAACAAAAAAAAATTTTAAATTTAAAAAAAATCCAAAAAATTTTTTTGCTTGAACTCGGAACCTCCTGACTACAAACATTTTTTAACGAAGCGTCAGCATTTTTATAAAATCATTGGTCTACCAGTGAATTGATTTTTGTACGTCTGGTAGCATTTGCTAGGTAGCACTGGATAACCACTGGTTGCAAACCTTGGCATATCACTCTAAGCCAATTCTTTGCCAGTAGTTTTTTTTATAAACCACCGAAATTTTTGTAAAATAAATACTGGTAAAGCGCTTTTTGCAAAGCGTCCCAAATGAGTGTTCTGCCAGTCATTTATTTTTAACACCGTGGTTACCCAGTGGTATGCCAGTGCTTGATTTTTTGTACCACTGGCGATTTCTGACTGGGTAGTTAAACGAAAATCAAATTTTAAATGCTTTACAAAAAAAAAAAAAATGGCAAAAATTCTTTGAAACACGGTGGTTTTGTTACTTGCTATATTTGCAATAAGCTAAAATTATTTTAAGTGAAAATTTTTTATAGAATAATATTTGGTGGCATCGAAAACTTTAGACATTTTTTGACTGGAAATCCCAAAGTTGCTTAAGTTTAATAGAGTAAAAAAAAAAATATGGAAAAACATGTTTTTTTTTATTTATGATTTACGGACACCTTGAAGCTCTTTAATAGAATTTGGAAAAAAAATTGTTTTTTTTAACCGCAAATTTGAAAATTTTATTCATTTTCAAACATTTCCAAACCTTTTTACCTGAGTTTTAATAGAGTTAGAAAGAGCTAAATTTTAAGGTACCACCACAAATTAAAATAATAATGTTTAAAAAAAAAGAACTTGAAAATTAAAACACAAGCTTCGGTTTTATGTGGTGTAAAAATAAAAAAAAAAAATTTCAAGAAACTAAAAAAATATTTTAAGGTAATAACACTTTTTTTTTGCGGAAAACCTAAAATTTTATAAAGTTTAGAGAAACCCGCGAAAAAACGATTAGATTCAATAAAGCTAGGTTTGATCCAATTGTATCTATTCATATTAGAGAGTGAATAACAACGTATAAAATTAAATATGTGTTTATCTGCGATTCCGATTTTCAAAATTTTCTTATTTGTTGCCTTATATAGTCATATCCGAAAATATATTTTTCCTTATATCATTTTATATGCCATATACAGATACATATACTTGATCAAATTATATCTCGTTGAAGATAAATTTGTATACCGCTTCGAACAACACTTTATAAAACTAAATGTGACCCAAGACCAAAAATATTTTAGATAAAATTATTTACTATCTCGAATCGAACAAAATGTATGTTGATTTAAATACAATTATATACTTAGGGTCATATGCATAAAATCTTTTAAAATTTATAAGTGTCTTATAAAACAAATTTTCCATACAAAATTCATTTTATAGATGTGTTATAAGGTTTTCCAGTTATTATGCATAGGCACTTTAATAATTCCGATTATATTGCCAGGAAGAAAACATTTATTACCGGCAATATCAATTTCGTATTGCGGAAGTTTCCTCCGTCGGGAACAACTGGTACCCGAAAGCAATACTTCCAGCTAATACGAAAGCAATACCCTAGGAAGATAAATCGGCGATATCGCTAATTTATCACCTGGAAGATAAAAAGGTGATATCGCCAAATAAACTCCCCGGTACAAAATAAACGATTTTTTTCATTATTAAATTTAAGCCTGAAAATATCACCGAATTATCTTCCAAATGATAAAAGGAAGACAATTTCAAAATACTACTTGATTATTTTCATTTAAATGAAAAATAGAAGATATAGCTTTAATATCTTCTTGGAAGATATTTTACAAATTCTTTCAGGGATATGTTATGTTGCATCTGCGGTTTCTGATGACTCAGAATTTTTTCATTTCTGGGATAAATGAGACATACCAATGTCTCACTTTTTTAATTATAATATCTAATCTTAAATCTAATGAAAGAAATAATAAGAAAAGTAACTACACAGAGAAAAAATTATAGTTAAATCAATTACTATATCAGATTTTAATTAACATTTGATTTTTTACGAACACTTTGTAAATAATAGTCATCACTAGGGCAAGGAATTTCATGTACTTAAAAATCGTGAATATGCGCCTAAAAAATGCGGCTAAAAAAGAAAAATATGCATTAAAAACATAAAAATCATGCACTAAAAATGATTATTTTTGCAAAAAATAACGCACTTTAAAATATGAAAATATATGTAAGTTAGTTATTCTGCAAATAGACAGAGAACTCCAAGCTTATCCATAGGTCAATAAGGTTTTTAATAAATTTTATTTTTAAAAATAATGGAAAAAAAGGAAATATTTTGATTAAATAAAATACAAAAAAGTATCAATTTTTATATATTTTTAAATCTTATAAAATGCTCCTAAAAACTAAAAATATGCACAAATATACATTAAAAAGCAAAAAATATGCATTAAAAACGCACTAAATATGCATTTAAAGCCAAATTATGCAAAAACATGAATTTTTTTTTGGCAAAATATGCAAAAATATGCAACTACAAATCGATGCCATTTTGTTCTAAATTTGATGATTCGGATAAGTATTTAGGCTACATTTGTTTTGGACTATCGAGAAAAAACATGCATTTGCATGAAATTCCTTGCCTTAGTCATCATTTAGTAGGATATTTTATTTAAGTAAGAAACTTTAAAAGGAAATTTTCTAATTGGTGGCTATAATATTGATCCTTATTAAAGTAAATATGATTCTAGTTAAACTTTTTCATATTTAAGTTAATGTGTATTCCGATTTCAAAAATAAGCAGACAATTTTTTATATAAAAAGAAAAAAACCTGAGATTTGTGTGATTTCAAAGCTGTTTCTATCTTAGTAGACGTTGTTTCTGTATGATTTTTTTTTGTTTAGTGTAGTTACTACTAACTGATAATGGAATTTATAACCCACACAGAAAGAAGTTTGCTGGACCAAATTTAATTAAATTTTTTTTTAGTAAAATAATAAAGTTTTCTTCACAAGGTAAATGAATTTTTTTTTAAATTTGATGAAAAAGCTTAATATATTTTATGAATTTAATTTTAATGAGACTTTTTCATTAAGTGTATGAAACCTTTAATAAATAAAATTAATATTTTGACAACATTTTATCAAAATTCCATTAATTTAATAAAGTTTCTATGGACGAGGCCTAGTGAAATTCATCGGTTTTGTGCAAAAATTTATTAATTTCATTCAGATAATTCTCTCAATTAATTGGTTGTTTTCCAACACTACTTATTCATAAAAAAAAAACAAAATTTAATGCAGTTGAATAAGACCAAAACTCCGATAAAATTGGATGAAATTATATCAATTCAAATATCTTTTTTATTCGTTTAAATACAATTTGATTAATCCATTTTCCGGATAAAATTTTATATATTTAGTATGATGCCAAATAAAAAAATATATGCTAGCGAATAAATTTTTTTTTACGGGAATTTAAAAAATATATAAAAAAACAAGTTTTTTTTTATGATTTAGATAGACCATTAGGATATATGTATAATTTTCTGTGAAAAAAAAACTAAAATTTTGAACCGCAAATTTAAAATTTTTAACTTTTTCTACATATTCCACTTTTTCAATTTTATGTAGATATATATGTATGTATGTAGATGTATATGCTGTCCCTTAAAATACGATTTTATATCAATCAATTAAAAATTCACAAAATTCGAAGTTTTTGCAAACACTACTTTTTCATTTAACCTGTTCATTAAATATACTTAAAATTATTCAGATACGGAATTTTGGTTTCGCTGGATATCATTAACCCATTTTAACCTAGAACCGAAATGCCCATAAATTTAATAGAAACGCAAAAACGGTTTGTTTTTTTTATTTATTTGTCAAATTTTTTTTTAAAAACACAATTTGGAAATGTCAAAAGCTATTTTTGTAATATAATAGTTATTATTAAAGAAAAATAATAAATTGAAAAAATGATAATTCGGGTTTTGTGTGGGGAGCGACTCCTTTCCAGGACATTTTATGAAAATTGATTATTTTGTCAAAAATTTTTTTCACTAAATTTTAGCAAGTTACCAATATTTTTGACAATGTGTGTGTCATATTGAAGGTTTTGCTAAAATAAAATAACATTGCACCATAAAAAAACTTGTAAAAATTGAGCAATAATACTGCTCGTCTGTGGCGCATGAATGAGAAAATAGATATATGGGAGATAGTCATATCCTCGCACCGAATGAAACAAAATTTGCCACAGAGATAAAAAGTATAATTTTATAAACTATTGTAAGTTCCTAGTGGATTCTGATCTTAAATCTGGCCAAAATATAGTTTTTGTGAAAAAAGATATATGAGAGGTAGTCATGTCCTTACACCGGATGAAACAAAATTTGCCAAAGAGCTAAAAAGTATTATTTTAGGAACTATTTTAAATTTTTGGTGCATTCTGATCATAAATGTAGCCAAAATATTGTTTTTTAGAAAAAATATATATGGGAGGTAGTAATATCCTTGACCCGAATGAAACAAAATTTACCTCTGAGTTAAAGGACATAATTTGACCGGCAGTAACCAATTTTCGATTTATTCTGTTTAAAATTGTAGCTAAAATTACAAATTTTAGATTAAGGATGTATGGGAGGTAGTCATGTCCTTGTACCGATTTTGCTGAAACTTCGAATTTTTCTTAATTTACATATTCTGAACCAGCACACCGAATTTCATTCTTCTACGATAACTCTTCTAATTTTGCCGATTTGCTATAGGGGACGAAGCACTGTGCGTCGTCCCCTGACGATTTCCTTAGGCAAGAATGAAATCCGGATAGGGACATGCCTTCAAAAAATCATTTTTCATAATCTGTAAAATACGTTGGTTTAAATATACATTATTTGTTTTTAAAAAGAACAACTTCCTTTCTATGACAAGTCAATGTTAAATTTATTGGTGAAAAAGCCTATAAAGAACAACTCCATATTCAGCACTTGCAGTACTTTAACTGCTTCTTTTTCCACACTTTTTTTGCTGGAATACAACCTCGTGTATTTCTGTAAAAGTGGAAAAAGTGAATTTCGAGTGCTCATCAGATATTTTTTTTTCCAAAAAAAAACCGTCACTTAAACCAAGAAAAAGCTTGGCAAGTACTATCGGGACCCTGCGCCACCAACTTTAATGTTAAAAAAGTGGTTTCGTTATGGTCGCACAAGCACTAGTGACGCTGAATGTTACGGAAAGCCATTTAAGCTCAATACACCCGACAATGTGGAAAAAATTCGAAATACAGTATTGGCCGATCGGAGAGTGGAAGCGCGTGAGATTTATGATTCCATAGGCATTTCATAGGTCACTGTGGTTTCAGGGTTCGAGCCCCAACCAAGGCAACATCAATTTATGAAAAATAGTAATATGTATGACTTTTTTCTATCCCTTATACATATCGCAGCGTCCTCCTTCGGTGTTCCCATAGCACTTAACCCCACCGAAGTAAAATAATATAACAGGGCTATGAACTAAAAAGCTTCAACAAAGTTCGCCAACTTACCATCAGATAGCGCGCAACAACTGCTCTAATATTCAACACCTCGCGCAATTGCAGTATTGCCATATTTGCAGGCCTTCATCTTTCACCACCTTTCACTTCTTCTCTATCCCCTTTCCAAAGGAAGGAACACGTTAATTTATAGGAAGAATTTCCTGAGTGTTGCTTCTCTTTAAAAAAAAAAAAAATATTTTTGACTCTGAAATTAGAAGGATTTTTGGAAGGATTAAAAAAAATTTAAGAGACGTTGGACTAAGTGTGTTGAGCTAAAAGAAGACTTTACTGAAAATTAAAAATTTTTTTTTTTTTTTTCGAAAAAAAACTGTGTTTCGTTCAAAAAGATACGGACTTATTGATCCACTCTCATATGTTGTAAGTTGTACAATTATTTTTTTTTTTAATTTAGTTCGATTATTTTATAAAACTAAGAACCATTTAATCGATTAAAATTGCTGATGTATACAAAATATAAAAAATTTGTAATTTCTAGTTTGGACTTCGGGAATTCTGTCATAGAATAACCCATATATTTTCCAAATGTGATGGGTTTATCAAAAATACCTATAATACCGTACAAAGTGGCGAAAAACAATCAGAAATACATTGAAAAATTAATAATCAGGAGCCATTTAAAAAAAAATTAACACAAATTTTGATTTTGACCGCCAAAATCACCATGACGCACCACTGACACGTCAAAGGTGGATATGAGAAAAATTCTAGCCACTTTATTTCGTATAGAATTGCCCATATATTATTTTTCTGTAAAACCTTTGCTTTCAGAGTTATAGCGCAAAGAAGCTTTGTATTAATTTTAGTCCATTTTTAGAGCTAAAAGCCGTGGGTGACTGGCCTGTTTTAATCCGAGAGGACGAATTTTTGCGGGGATATAATTTTTATGCCTGATCTACCATAAAGAGCATGGGGAGGTGAAAAAATAACACTTTTTCCACATTCCATATACTAAATGGGTGCTCTAATGTGTACTACTCGTAGTTATATTGAAACATCAAAGTTTATGTAGTAGTTAAAAGTCTTCATAATATCTAATTGAATTTTTCTTTTTGTTCTTCAACATTTGTAGAGAATTTGATATCGGACATGTACATGACCAAATTAACCAAAAATGCTTTGTTTACATCAGGACAGAAAGATAGAATTAGTAGAGGGAAATGGTAAAACATACACGAAGATTTATGATGACATTAATAATGTTGATGGCTTTTTAATGACCATATTTCATTTCAAATGGGAAAAAAAGGATTATGCATGATTAAATAGGAGAACCGAAATAATGTAGTGCGTGTGGCTTGGAAATCAAATTTAAGATACTTCACTTTATATTTAATATATTTGACATTAATTTTTCTTTAAAAGGAAAATACAAAAGTGAAATTAAAATCTTATTTGGTTATCTTCTATGGATATTATTGAGTCGTAACACAATTTTCAATATGCATCATGGGAATTAAAAAATATAAAAAAAATTCATTAAAATGTTGAAACCTTTATATTCTTGAAAACAACATCATTTAAGAATATAAAATTTGGAACGTTAGAATACTAGATATGTAAAGTTAGCCGTAATGAAACAGCAAATGAAATGAAAACAACTGATTTTTGGCATACAAATAATGACATTAAGATTTCAATTATAAATTAGTAGAATGTCGTTTTTAAATATTAATCACTAGGGCAAGGAATTTCATGCAAATGCATGTTTTTTGTCGATAGTCCGAAACTAATAAGGACTAAATATTTATCCGAATCATAAAATTTATAACAAAATGGCATCGATTTCTAGTTGCATATTTTTGCATATTTTGACTTTAAATGCATATTTGATGCCTTTTTAATGCATATTTTGTGTTTTTTAATGCATATTTGTGGATATTTTTAATTTTTAGGAGCATTTTTTATTTTGTAAAAAAATATAAAAAATTCAAATTTTTATATTTTGATACAATCAAAATAAACATTCTTAAAAACCTTATTGACCTATGGAAAATCTTCGAGTTCTGTGTCTGTTTGCAAAATAACTAACTTAATTTTATTTTAAAGTTTCAAATTACATTATTTTTGCACAAATAATAGTTTTTAGTGCACATTTCTTATATTTTTAATGCATATTTTTCTTTTTTAGCCGCATATTTTAGGCGCAAATTTTACATTTTTAAGTGCATGAAATTTCTAGCCCTATTAATCACATTTCGACTTACACAAGGGTGTTATTACTAGAGAAAAATATGCACATCAAATTGCTTTTTTTACGAGCAAAACACTGTGGAACAAATTCAGGTTAGCAAAAGTTAGGTCGATTCTGAGAGTGAGGGGTGAAAATAGAGGCTAAATTAGAAGACCCGTATCGCGGCGTTTGCTTATGTTAGTTCGAATTTTTTATATGGTTTTTTGGCTTTGACTCGTCGACTAATTGATATTTTTTAAATCTGTAAAAGCCAAATTATAGCTAGAGACCTCATATTAAATGTGGTCTGCTACATCAACGAAATGAGATTGGAGAAAACAATAAAATATGTTTTCGAAGTCTTCTGCAAAGCATAACCAACAATAGAAATATTATGAAAGTTTTTCGTTTTTGTATTTTATACCATCAGTATAAATTAAATATAAATTTATTACCAAAGAAGAAGGTTAAAATTCTTCTTTGTTAATAAAAGAAGAGGCAAAAATATTTACTCCAACTGTGAGTGTTGTCCAAATGTTGGTTTTTAATTTTTTTTTTTTATTTAATTGCACTACGCCACCACATTCTAAAGAAAACTGATAAATGGGACCTGGAAAATCCCCGAAACGATCGTCTTTTCATTCCTGAAAGTGTAGAGGTTTTTTGAGAGCAAAAGCTCTGTGAGTTATTTGTGAGGAGAGTATCCTGGTTAAGAAAAAAAACAGTTTTTTAAAAAAAAGTACTTATTATGTTAACTCATAATAAGGAATTTATCCTCGAACTGAATTAATAAATTTCTAATTAAGTAATATATAAGGTAAAAATTTTTTTTAAATATTTCCCCACTTTTAGTCAAAGAAATTAAGTTTTTCGACAATGACAATATTGTTGCAAAAATTACTAAAAATGAATTAGAAATTTTCGTTTATAATTTTCTCATTTTTCAGCGGTTTTTCAAATTTAGCTATGTTTATACAAAATTCTGACAATAGCCTTGTAATAATCATATAGATTTCTCATTAATGGCGCCACCTATGTGTCATCCTACGGACTTTTCAGCCGATGTGTTAACACCCAATTAAAAATGTGATTAGCATTTAATAAGTACATTTTTGTATTTTCTTCTTCTTTTTTTGTATGGTAATTTTAGTTTTTTAATTGTTTTTATTTAAAATCACATTATTTTTATATCATGTTATATGTTAGCGAAAAGTTTTTTAAAAAGGGCTTAATTTGAATGGAAAATAATTGGTACAATGACATATCAGAAAAACGAAGAAAATAGGAAAAACAATTTTTTCTCAGGTTTTTTATGGCAGTCTAGCTTAAATTTACCATATAATAATTTTTTTTTAATGGCGGTAAAATTCTCTGAAAAATATGAAGTGTGTTACCCATATTTTCTATATTGAAGTCAATAGTTTGCCACCATAATGTAAAATATAGGGTTCCAGGAAAAAGCCAATAAAATCTGAAATAGCTAAAACGTCGAAAAATAAGAAAAATACGGGTCCGCGTAAACTTATTAAGGATTATTTAATATATGTGAATTTGGTTATCGTACGACTATACATGTCCATATAATGTACTCTAAAATTAACACATTCTTTACAACAACAACAACTACAAAACAACAAAAACATACCAAACAAGAAGCCAAAAAATCTCTATCCGAAAATATAACATTTGTATGTAGTATGACAAATAAATTTCAAACAAAAAAAAATTGGGCACTTTTGACCCGCTTTAACCAATAAAAAACTTTAGATTTTTTTCCACAAAATATCCGAATTTCATTACGATTTGAAATTATCGCATGAGAAAAGTTCTCTGTGGGTGTAGTTTTACTAGAGGTATAATTAATATTTATTTTAAAAGCACTCAAATGGCACGTGTGTTCACAAGCATTACAAACTAATTGCTTGAATTATTTGCCAAAGCTTTATTTACATAACTTTAAAACAACATTTGTTCGTTTAATTTTAATTGTTTTTACATAAATCTTATTAAAACAGATTAAACACAAAATAATGAGTATTTTTCTCTTTGTATATTTTCAGAAACTTGCCACTTCAATGCAAACAAATAGAACAGAGTTGGTACATACTAGACGTATGAGCAATATTAATGCTTTAATTGATTTAACAATTTTAAGTGTTTTAAAGGAATTTTAAATCAAAATATAAATTAAAAAACTAAATTAATTAAGCAAAACCACTTACATGCATAATTTATGAATATAAAATTTCCAAAGGAATGCTGATAAGGAAAAGTAAATGTGTATGAGAAAATATAAAATCAATAAAAAAAAAACGAACACCCAAAAACTTTCTGTGTTTGAAAAAGAAAAATAATAAATTTAAAAAAAATTCAATTAAAAGTTCAAAGGGAAATTGAAATAAAATAAAAATAACTAGAATAAAATGGAAGCAAAAAAAATATCCAACTAATGAACAATACATAAATCACATGTTGCATTTAAAGTTACTGAAAATGTTAAAAAAAAGATAATTTACCATAAAACTAAAAATATATTAATAATTTAAAAACAAATGAGTCTACTAAATTGTGTTAAGTAAAAATAACAAATATAAATCAAAATTTTTATGAAATATTTATTACCCTAAAAAGTAATTTGCAAACTAGTTGTTTAATTTACAGCTAATAGCAAAAGGTGTGTTATTGCAATAATATAAATTATTAAATATTAATAAAATTTTTCAAATAAAAAAAAAAAAAAAAACAAAAAAACATCCATTGATATAATATAACATACATAATTCTATAAATTAATAAAATGTGCATGAAAGAGTAGGTCAAATAATTAACAATCTAGAAATAGAATTAATTTCAATAGTTGAAATTATATATCTAAATTTTTTTAAAAACTACAACATTCAGAAATAAATCAAAGGTAAGTAATTTTATAGTTGCATAAGATATTTAAATGATATTGAATTTTTTAAAAAATATGTTTTTTTGTATACTAGGATTATATAAAAAAAATAAAAATAAATTTTAAAGAGATATTTTTTTTTTTATTAATGAAATTCTGATATGAAATCTGCTGACGATTTTATACAATGGTAGAAGTTGAAGTTTGTTCAAAAGGCTTTGTATTCATTGCAAAAGGCAGATATTTTGTGATCAGATATTTTAAAAATGAAATTTTAAATTAAATATATTGATAAAATGCAACGGGAGTAATTAGTAATTTATATTATTTTACACAACTTTATATTTTTATCATTAACAATGTTACATAAAAATTATTATTGTTTATTTTCACTGTCATTTATTCTTTTGTGATTACTTAATTGGTTCATTTTGTTTTAATTAAATTGCTAAGACTGTAGCATCACTTTTATATTTCATTTATTTCAAATATTGCTAATATTGGACTCTTGTTTTGTTAATTATTGTTTATTGGGTTTTATTTAATTTTTTTAAATATTTGAATTGTACCTCAAATTTCAATATAAATATGAAACACAATCTGAAAATTGTCATTCTATACTTTTAATTCGAACAATAAACATCAACAGTTTTTAAAAACTGAAAATTCAATCATTTTAAAAAACCAAATAGAAGGGAATAAATTATAAAGAAATTTATAACTCATAATAGAGGATAATTTAATAATGTTCTATAAACCAAAAGGATATGTGGGCAAATAGGACGTTCGGCTGTCTGTTTATGCCCCATCATCATAAAATAATAAAAAAATATATTAAAAGTATTTGAGGACTGCTTGGACGATTGCGTCTGGCACGGACCCTTTACTTTTATGTATTAATGAATAAATTGAGTCCCATCTCATCTCATAAATTGAGTCTCATCTGTTACAAAAATAGTTTTATAGTACAATCAAATAAAGTCTTTTAAACCGTCAATACATGTTTTAGATATTGCTTTAGTATCGCATAATTACAATTAATCGCGTCTTTGAAACAAAAACTAAACCAAAACAAATTTATTTTCTTCCATTTCAAATGAAATTTAAGCAAATATTTTAAAATTTCCTGATAATAGAAGTGGGTTTTAGATGAAAGGCATTTCGAAGAGCTATTCCATTTTTTTTCTTTTCTTCCAAAATGTGTTTAAAAATTTGTTGTTGCACCTAGTAGATATTAATTGCCACTAAAAATTATTATTTGCAATTAAACAAAAACAGTGATATATCAAACAATGATTGCATAAAAAAAAATATATATTTCTTTGAATTAAAAAATTACAAACCAACATAAAAACTGTACTTTACTTTAATAAATTCATATTAATACTTAACTAGTAAAAAAATCACCAATTTAAATCCTGTGAATCAATATAAGTTAATAACTATTCAGTGTGCTGTAACATATGCAATATATGTTTTACCAAAAAAAAAAAAATATATATAATACAGTAGTGGTCATCTAATTTGCCCACCTAGCTAAAAATCGACATATGTATATGCATCCATTCAGATTAAATGTATGTTCATGCATGGCCATAAACATGTATGCATGACCGCACATGGTTACATAAATCTCCATACATGAATCATACATGACCATACGTGTGCATTAACGAAATTTGAGGTAATATCTACATGTATGATCACTAGGGTGGCCCTTAAAAAAGTGTTAAATCTTAAGGTCTCACCCCCCAGAAATATGCAAATGGCCAAAAAAGTGATAAATACGAAGTTTTGGGCCAATCGAAAAATTTTTAGAGGTCGCTCAAAGCGATTGAAAATTGCAAATGCGTTTATATGGGGAAAAATGACTTTTTTCGAGACTTATGTAAATTTTTCAATTATGGGAAAAATTTTTATTCTACATGTTAAATTATTTGATATAAAGAGATAATTATCTATTCAAAAAGGCCATAAGTTTTTGGCCTTAATTTTAGGAGTGTAATAAGTGCTTTTGGTGTGCACAAATAATAATTTAAAAAAGTAAGCAAAACATTTAAAAAATATTTGTTTTAAAGAAAACCATTGCTATTTTCATAATAGTATAAATACAATTGTTTATGGTTTTCTTTAAAACAAATATTTTTTAAATTTTTTGCTTACTTTTTTAAATTATTATTTGTGCACACCAAAAGCACTTATTACACTCCTAAAATTAAGGCCAAAACCTTATGGAATAATAACTAAAACTATTTATTGGTTTATAAAAAACTAAATGGTAAAATAGCAAAAAATAATCGAACCAAAATGCATAATATTTTTAATATCATTATAAAAAAGGTAAACATTTAGATTTTCATGTTAAAATAAATATTTTTTTTACAAAAATCGCAGTTTAACGTTGAAATTTTAAAATAATTGAATTAATTCGCTTAATTTTTATTTTTTTTTACTTAATAATATAAAAATTTATTTTTTTGGAAATATAATATTCTATTTTTAATATTTTGTTAAACTAATGTGCCTTGTCATGACCAAAAACAACATTTTCCTCGAAATCCGCAAAAATCGAATCGACAAGGTAAGGGTTAACGTTAATTATTTCGTCCAAAAATTTTACCATAGTAACTTCAAACATTATGTTATAATATTTTAAATCACATTTCCTAAAATTAATTGGTAGTAAGCAAAAAATTGACTTCTTTTGTAAATTAAAAAAAATCTGGGGTCATTTTGGGCACCAGGTCCACATGGGTTAATGATGTCCAAAAATTTTTTTTGTCAACCTCGGGTAGCGATGATAAAAAAAACAACTAACATTACAGAAGTAGCTAATTTTTAAGTTTAAATATTTTATGACAGCAAATAAGCCGTGTTATCACCAAAAAACGCAATTTCCCTTGCCCTACCCAAGTGTGCCAGTGAATATTTTAAAATTTTTTTATTTTCATTCTCTAAGGTGTTCTAAATAAGCTACTGGACTCCAAACCTCAATTTTTTCGGTTTCGTTGAAGAAAAAATTTTGAAATTTGAAATTAGAGATTTCAAAAACGTCCCAAAAATTTTGTCCGCGTATGACGTCATCTTACGACAGGTTTACGACATCCAATAAAAAAATCTTGTTCCATATCTTATAGCCTTGAGTCTTTTAAGTAAAAAAATTATAACTTAGTAATCGATTTCAAAAATATTTATGACGTGTGGTCGAATTTCTCAATGAAGTAATAATGTAACCTTTTTTGTTCTGGGGCATTATTTATTACTGGGCTGGTCCTTAACCGAATTTGAATTTTTATACCTTTTTGAATAGATAATTATCTCCTTATATCAAATAATTTAACATGTAGAATAAAATTTACACATAATTGAAAAATTTCCATAAGTCTCGAAAAAAGTAATTTTTTCCCCATATAAACGCATTTGCAATTTTCAATCGCTTTTAGCGACCTCTAAACATCTTTTGATTGGTCCAAAACTTCGTATTTATCACCTTTTTGGCCATTCGCATATTTCTGGGGGGTGAGACCTAAAATTTGAACACTTTTTTTTGGCCCATATAACGAAGGGCCACCCTAATGATCACGCATGTTCATGCATAATTATGCGAGCTCATTTATGTTCATATATGTACACACATGTAGATATTACCTCAAATTTCGTTAATGCACACGTATGGTCATATATGAAACATGTATGGAGATTTTTGTATCCATGTATGGTCATTAGAGTGTCCCTTAAAACTAGATTTCTCATTACACCCCCCAGTTTTATTGGAAATGGTCCAAAATGGAAGAAATCGATTTTTTTTAACCCGTGCCGAAAGTTGGACGAAATTGGCCCATTTTGGAAAAAAGTGTAATCCCATGTGAAAATCGAAATATATATGAACGTGCATGATCATACATTGACTAGTATATGATCATGCATAGGCATACATGATCATATACGTCCATGCATGGTTCAATGTATGACCATACATTATCTCATATACTTCCATATATCTTCGGATCCGAAATTTTAGGGTATATGACCGTAAATATTCATATATGACCATATATGCTCACATATGTTTCATGTATTGTCATATATGATCATATATGGCCATATACCTCCATATACCCTAAAATTTCGGATCCGAAGATATATGGAAATATATGAGATAATGTATGGTCATACATTGAAACATGCATTGACGTATATGATCATGTATGCCTATGCATGATCATATACTAGTCAATGTATGATCATGTATGTTCATATATATTTCGATTTTCACATGGGTTATTATTAAAAATTCCCAATATTCAAAATTTCGAAAAAAGTTATTTTTTATTCCATTTATTCATTTAGTATAGTCAAAATCATATATCGAATTTTGACTTCATCAGATATCATTAACCCACTTTAGCCTGGAATCCAAAATGACCCACGAATTTTATAAAAATGCAAAAACCTGTTTTTTTATTAAATTAATTTTAAAGATTTTTTAAAATGCCTAATTTGGAGATGTGAATTGCTATTTGTACCACATAATAGTTGATATTAAAGAAAAAAAAATAATTTGGAAAAATGATAATTCGAGTTTGTGTTTGGAGAGACTGCTTTCCAGGACATTTTACAAAATTTGCTCATTTTGTCAAAAATTAAACAAAATTTGAATGTTTTCTTCAAATTTTCCATTGTTTTCGGAAAAGTGTCACTTAAATTTGGTTTGACTATAACTATCTTTACACTCGTTTAAAAAATATTTAACCCTTAGTGGCCTGGCCCATGAAACTTAATATAAATTATGACTACTAGATTTAAAAGCCATTAAATTGATAAAAAAAAAAAAAATCTCAACTGGATAAAAATAATTATTTTATGTAACCTTCTCCAGATGAGGTTAATTTTTATACTTTTGGCCAAAAACTCCCCACTAGGAACTTTACAGAATAACACCTTTCATAATTTTCGGGAAAATATCACTTTGAATGAATAAAAAAATTTTTTTTCCGCTTGATAAAAATTATTATTTTGAATAACTTGATCCATATAGGGTTAATATTCTCACTTTTCTCATAAAAAGACACACTAGGAAATTTACAGAATAACATTTATCAGATTTTTATTAAATTGGGTTATGCGAAAGAGGGTACAAAACTAACGAACATGCCCAATTCTCTATAGCCCCAATCTTATTTGTAAGGGTCAAAAGTGTCCGTATGTTAATAGCAATTTTAGTTTTGTATTCTTATTAGATTCTAATTAAAAGCTTTTGTTTATTATGCATTTATTGCTTTCTATTTGGAAAGACTTTATTCTGAAAATTTCCAAGTGGGATTTTTTTTAAAGTTACACAAAATAATAATTTTTATCAAATGGAAAAAATATTTTTTTGATTCATTTGAAGAGATGTTTTTCCAAAAATTATGAAATATGTTATTCTGTAAATTTCCTAGAGGGGCGTTTTTGTCCAAAGGAAGAAAAATTAACGCCATCTGAACCAGGTTACATAAAATAGTTATTTTTAACCAGTTGAGATATTTTTTTTTTAATTTAATGGCTTTACAATCTCGTAGTCTACATTATAGTTTTTAGAGAAAAAAGTGCCCCCCTCAAAATATACCTTGGTTTGTTTTATGATGATTCCCAAAATATTTCGGGTCTAGCAATGAGATCTCACGAGCTGGACCATTTTTAAAAAAGGTCTTTTCTTAGTTTTTGTAATAATTTTGCATTTTATCTGTAGACAACCTACTCAATATGGGATCATATGAAATGTTTTTTTGGGGCGCGTCCAGCGGTATATGTAAAACTTTCAAGCATATCCAGACATGTCCTATTCTATAAAATAAAAAAAAAAAATTTTTCTAATCTTTTGTACGGATATGTTTGTGATTGAAATGTCAAACTTACATATCATAATCTATTGTCGATTTAAGTTAACACGTGTTTCAGCTTTTTTTGAAATTCGCGATTTTTCGCGTTTTGTCAGTAATTCAATGTGGTGGAAGAAAAATGTTCGAAAAAAGGCAATTTGGATACCAAAACTTTTCTTTTGACAAACACATTTTCGCTAAGTGCATATAGTTTGGAATTTTGCAAATTTCATACATTAAGCACGGTGCTCTGGACCAAATTTTTTAAAAATTTTTGAGTTACTGAAATCTGCATTTGAATTCAGTCTCTAGTTGAAGTAAGATAAAAATGCAATTAAACAGAAAAAATCCAGCGGAATAACTTTTTTTTCGCGAAAAAAAATTTTATAAAATTTTGTTAATAATTTAAATTCAGTTTCTCATAGATGTAGGGATAAAAATGCAACTTAACAGAAAAAAATCCAACATGCGCTTTTTTGGCGAAAAAAAGTTATTATAAAATATTATTTGGGGTCAGCCTATATTTAGATTTTTCTTAAAGAAAATTACAGACACGCGTTTTCAAATAAAATATTTTATTAAATAATATACCTTCATAAAGTTTTTTTATTGAATTGTGGTAACTCCAAATTTTATCAAAATTTAATCCAGAGCACAGTGTAACAAGTGTTAAGTTTCCAGAATTCTAAACTATATCCACTCAGTGATGATTTACTTGTCAATAGAAAAGTTTTGGTATCCATATTGCCCTATTTAGAACATGTTGTTTCCACCATATTGAATTTCTGATAAAACGCAATCAATCGCGAATTTCAAAAAAAATACTGCTGGACGCGCCTCGAAAAATCCTCTCATATGATACCCATATTGCTAAAAAGCAAAATTATTAGAGTTTGCTGTTCGGTTTTAATCGAAACCGAAATCGCGGTTTTTCAACCCTCAAAACCGAAACCGAAAACCGACAAAAATAAGTCGGTTTTTAATAAATACTTTAACCAATTAACATAATTAATGAAATTGCATATTCAATTCAATTTCACAAAATTTTGTGTTTAGTTATTATGAACATTTTCTCCATTAAATATTACTTTAAATAATTTTTTTTGTTATTACGGATAACATAAAAAATTACACCCAAAATCAAATGGTATAATAAATTTATTGGATTTTATAAATCCAAAAAGTAGTTCAAAAAGTGCTTAACAGATGGGGTTAGATTCTCCCTTTTTTCAAAAGAATTTTCTATCCGACACTTCTTTTACCTTAAATTTTAATACCGAATTCAATGATGAAGGATTTTACTTTAACTTTTAATTATATTTTATATAAAACAGCTGTAAACAGTCTGCCTTTTCAGTTTTATCACTTCAATTTATATTTTTACACAATTAAAGTATTCCACTGCAATATTTGATATTCACTAATTGGATTTAGTTAAACTGGTTCCAGTATAGTGAAAACCTGCCATTTCTATTTCAGCTATTTCTCCATGTCCAAGATGGAAAATATGTATTGTGTGAGTTGTAGTTTTTTTTTAAACTTATTTCATACAAAAAACTTTAAGAAAAACCTTTTATTTGCTAGTTTTGGAATTTTTTTGTTTCTCTTCTAATTTTCATTCTTATTTGTTTCTGACATTAAATTAATAGGCTGTTTCATATATTTGCATTTTTATTGCTATGTGTAAACCAAGTTAAATAAATCAAACTATTTTTTGGATTTACTAAATCCACTTTTTGTATGAAAAATTCTAAATCCAGGTGATTAAAAATATTCAGTTCAGATTTTCACCGTATATTTTACAAAAAGTCCAGGAAATTTATAAAATTTTAGCTTTATGTTGTTTTAAATAAATTATTAAAATTTAAATTTAAACTCTTTAAAATACATGTTAAGTTGCCGCAAAAAGAACAACAACTTTTTATTTATAACGGGTTTCCGCGTTATATCACAAGAAAACCGAAAAATAACCGAAACCTCGGTTTTTATAATTTTAAAAAACCGAAACCGCGGTTTTAAAATATTTAGCAAACTATAGTCCAGCTCGTGAGATCTCATTGCTAAACCCGAAGTATTATGGGAATCATCATAAAACAAACCATGGTTTATTGTGAGGGGGCAGTTTTTTATTTTTTTTCGTGAGTGGGTCTAATATACATATATAAACTTTAATAAAATTAAAGCGAGTATTTTTTTTTTACTTAAAACTATAACCACACAGATAAAACTAAAAACGAGATTTAATTACGAAATTGATTATATTGATTAAAATTTTAATTGATTTTGCACCTATCGCTTAAATTATAATATTAATTGTTTAAAACTGTATACGAATAATTGAAACTAAATTCGATTAAAGTAGTAATAATATAAATTAAAACATTAATTGAGTATACAAAAAAAAAAAATATATAAAATATAAAAAATATATATATATATATGAAATTGACCAAAACAGTGTGTGGACGTCACTTTTATATATTTGAAGTACTGCATATGAATTTGTTTTGTTTGTGAACTGCAAGCATTTGGTTGTTATACTAAAAATTTTTTAAGAAGAAAAAAAAAAATGGCAATTAAGAAACATACAATTATGTAAAAAATATTTGCTGAAATTTGTAAAAGCCAATTAAATTATTAATTGATTCAATTAGATATATGTTTAAAGAGAATTTTTATTTTTTTTAACATATGTTTAATTAGATATTTAAGGTTAATATTTTTTCTATGTTATACTCTACATCCAATTAAACCATTTTCGTTTAATATGGTGAAGGATAGCTTTTAAATACCATAAATGTGGTCTGCCTGAGTTTCTCAATTCTTTGAATATCTTCATATGCTTTGTATTTCTATTGATAACACTGTGAGGCAAATGGTAGGGGTCAGTGATCGGAAAGGGTTCAAACTACCGGGGAAAGTTATATCAGTAAAAAATAAGTTATACGTGTCCCGGCGTTTCGCTGGGTCAACCCTAGGAATCGAGATATATCGATTTGACCTTTGGTGGTCTTTTTTTTTGACATAACTCGAGAACCACTAGTCCGATTTTGCTCAAACAATTTTAAAAAAATTAAAAATTACAATTCCTTTAATCTGTTCATATAACGTTTTTCTATATACTCAACAGTTTTGCCGGTAAAAATAAATGTATGAAGAAAAAAATATTTTTTGCCTAAAATATTAAAAAAAAAAGTAATAAACAAAAGGTTATTGATTTTTATGGTAGCGGTAACAAACATTTATTTTTACCGGAAAAAACGTTATATGAACAGATTAAAGAAATTGTAATTTTTAATTCTTTTAAAATTGTTTGAGCAAAATCGGACTAGTGGTTCTCGAGTTATGTCAAAAAAAAAGATATATCTCGATTCCTAGGGTTAACCCAGCGAAACGCCGGGACACGTATAACTTGTTTTTGACCGATATAACATTTCCCGTTGGTTTCATCCCATCCCGATTTTGACTGTCGCATAGTGTAACTTGTAGTATTTCTGAACAGTTTTCGAGATCTGGCGATGTTTAGTGTATTTGAATTTTTAAAGTATATTTTGTAAGCAATGGTTCTTAAATTAATTAAAATGTTGAAAAACAGATGAGAAGTATGAAAAAAATTATCGATGGGTGTGCTAATTAGCTGACCACCACTGTATATTATTATTTAAAAAAAAAAAAGGAAATTGTTATTTTACAATAAAAAAATATAGCTACGTATAAAAAAATTGTTAAGTTTTTTTCTAAACAACAAATATACATATATTAGGGTGACAGCAATTTAGCGAAATATTGAAATGTATTTGTTACTATTTCAGTACATGTCTTTGTGCTATATGGAGCATACCGAAATTAAAATTTTAGATCTTCCAAACAAAGTTAAAATAAAAATTTTATTTATGACGAATTTAAAACATTTTTAAAATTTCAACGTTTTTCGAGATATTGCTGTTATATTCTCAAAACCGACAAATAATTAAAATCGAGTTAAAAATCCGTCATAATATAAGATTTCTGAATAACCGCTAATACAATTTAAAAAATGTTTCCAGAATTCTAAAATGATGGGTCGTTACAAATAATATGAAATAAATGTTCGATTTGTTCTAAAAATATGAAAGAAATGTGATTTGTTCCGCGGCTCCTGGTTGTTCGATTTTTGTTCGAGTGTTAAAAATAAGGGGTTTGTATTAAATGTTTAGCTAATTAGGTGACACGCTATTTAGTGTATTAAGTGTATCCTTTAAATTATGAATTTTTGAATTTGCATGTTAACATGCAGCAGTTTTTTTTTCATTTTGTATCAAATATATAAATAGAAAGAAATCAGAAATTATTGGCTGCTAAATAAAACTAAAACTTATGAAAAATTTTCAAAAAATAACTACTTTTATTTACTGGCTTCAGAAATGTTTTTTTTTCTTTTGATTTATGAATTCATTGGTTTATTTAAATTTTAATTTTGTGTAAAAAAAAAGAAAATCTTTATTACAATTTAAAATTTCATGAATTTTAAGGAAGTATAAAAGCTCATTAACAATAATCTTTTTGCATATAAAAAACTATTATAATAAGATAAGTTATATCATAATGTACGATGTAAGTAAAATATAAAACTGAAGGTACTTAACCTATTTATTTTCACTTTAGTTTCATTTATGATACGAGATAAGTGCAAAACGAGGAAGAATAATAAAAATTTACACATGCTTGCATTCTTAATTACAATCAATTAAATTATGTGCAGAACTCAAATTAAATTACTAATTATAGTCTATTATAAAAAAAATTTTACAATACTTAAAGACAAAATAAGGAGGTTAAAGCAAAACAAATATGCTTAAGATTTTTATCAGAGTGAGAGTAAATAAAATAAAAAATTGCAATTAAATTTAATTACTAACAGAAAATATAAAAGATTAAACAAAACACTGCCGCATTTTCGAAAATATTGGCTTTTCCACTTAATATTGTAAAAATACTAACTTTTACATTATAGGCTGTTCACAGTACGATCCTTAAACACTTTAACGTAAAATTCATATATAAAATTGTTTTTAGGTATTTAAGTTAAACGTCTCGAACATCCGTTCCTTAACATATTTCATACCAAGCAAGGATTCCGTGGGAATTTTTGGCAAAACTTGGTAGAAGGATAGGCCGGTTTCATAGTAAGCAATTTTTGTAATTTTTATGGCTAATTATCGCCCTCTAGTGTTGGTTAAAGTAATTTTTTTCACGTTTACAAATTCAATGAGATCGTTTACTCTTGATGGCTGAAAAAAGAAATAATTTCAAACTTAAAAGCTATGTTTTATAAGGTTGCCACTTTTCACCAAAGTATTTTTTTTCAAACTGCTGCCACTATCTTTACATCAGGTCGGGTACTTCTGGGACCGCCCTCGTAGCTTACATATATTATAACAAGATTTTTCTATCCGACACTTCTTTCATCCTAACGAATTTAATGAATGATGAAGGATTTCACTGTAACGTTAAGTTTTGCAATATATTTTATATAAAACAGCGAGAAATATTCTGCATTTTCAGTATTATCACATCAATTTACACTTTTACGTAATCAAAATATTCCATTGCAATATTTAATATTCACCAAATTGATTAAATTAATTTACCTAGCAAAAAATTGGAAGTAATGCTTTACAAACTACTTCTTTCATTACTTCACAAGTTAGCGTGCTTTTACTGCTTTTTTAGAAGTAGTTCTGAACAACTTCAAAAAATCACTTCTTTCATTGCGTCCAGAATATCCGTTAGTATATTTTTACAGCTTTTTTAGAATTACTTATGAGCAACATCCATAAAATAACTTAAGTATTGCTTCTAAAGCATAATTGCTCTAAAAGTGATCCTAAAATGTGATTTTGGTATCATTTGGTATTTCTAAACAGTTCATCGTTGGTTTGATGTCTGGAGGGACCAATATTTTTATATTTTTTTATTTTATTTTTTTATATTGTTCTTTTTAATTAGGTTGTTTACAAGGGGTGTACTATCTGTTGTATCATCCTAACAAAAAACGGAGTTATTAAAATTTTTATTTGACTTTCACAACGATTTTATATTGGGTTTTCTATCTGTTAGCACACTCAAACATAGGACACTAAACATACGTAAAAATGTTGTATCGTGGTATTCTCAAATGTTGTATTTTTTCTATTTAAATTCTAACACCTCTGTTTTTTGTTTGGACGATACAAGGGTGCAACAAATAGCACACCCCTTGTGACCAATCTTAATATTTATAATTAGTTTAAATTAAATTTTTTTTAATTTAAAAATTTTTAAAAATATATAAAATAAAAATTATGAAAAATTTCTTTTTATGCACTTATGAAAAAAGTACTGAAAATAATACTGAATTGCAGTGCAACTTTTGCACTTGTTTAAAAAGAACTTTTATTGAAGAGAATAAAGCACAATATCTCGCAAAGACAAAGTGGTGTTTTTATGTCAGTCAACTTTCATATCAAAGAATAGCTCAGGGCAAAGATCCAAATATCTTGGATCATAAAACGAAAGGAATTTCTGAAATCCTGCTGAAATTCCTTTTCATTTGAATATGTATTATATTGTTACGTTTTTACCTTATAAAAACATTGGTTTATTTCCTTTTATATTACAATCAAAATGAGGAATTCCACTGCTGATAACATTTTTTACGTTTTACCTTTTGAAAACGTTCGTTTATCCAGGCACTATCCACGGCTCTCATCTGAAAAACTGAACTGGTTTTAAGAGATTTTCAGTGTAAAGTAACAAAAAACATGAAAAATGTGGTATTTTTAATTAATTATTTTTATTGTTTTTAAGCAATTTTAATTAAATTGTAAAGTGCACTTATATTGTTCCAAATGTTCTATGCATTAGTTTTGTATAATTAGAACAAAATTTTTCTTATTAATATTAAAAAAATACCCGTTAAAAAAACACCAAAAACGGTTTCTCTTAAAACCAGTTTGCATATAAAATTAAAGAGACTTTTTAACAGCAGTTGAGGCGGGTGGTTTGTCTTTAGTCTATATGGTCGTTGGTTTATCTCCTTTAAATAAACCGGGTTGGTGCTCCTTGCAAATAAAATAACACACATATAGGGGAGTGTCGTGTACCTTGGTACTTTTGAATATCCTACGTCAATATCTTTAAGATTAAGATATATGCGAAAAACCTTTAAATGCAAAAATATTAGTATTGGTGTTGTTATAGATTGCAAATAATAAAAACTTTTATAATTTCTATGTATTTTAAGAACCCAGCAAAAAAAGTGATGCCGAAGGAGTAGAAAAAGCACTACAATTGATGATCTAGATGTACTTCTTTTTTAACATAAACACTAATGATTTTAACATTGAATGGTCACAGGAGAGGAGTACTCCCACTTTAACATTTTTTCAGTACTTCTTGAACGAGTGCAAAGAAAGCTTTTTTTCACCAATTAAAAGTTAAAAAAAAATTCCTTACAAAAAAAAAAATTATACTTTTTTTATTTTACAAAAGTTTTTTTATTGCCGACACCGGGGATCGAAGTTGCGACCTCACGATGGGTAGTCGCTGAGCTCTACCACTGAGCTATTCTTTGATATGAAAGTTGACTGGCACAAAAACACCACTTTGTTACATCGAGATATTGTTCCTTATTCTCTTCAATAAAATTACTTATTAAACAAATGTAAAAAGTGCACTCCAATTCAATATTGTTGTCTGTACTATTTTTACAAGTGCATTAAAAGCAATTTCTCACCATTTTTTTATATATACATATTTTTAAAAATTTTAAAATTAAAAACATATTGAATTTAAACAAATTAATTATTACTATTAAAAAAAAATTTAAAAAAAAAATAAAAAAATATTGGTCCCGCCGGGAATCGAACCTGGGACCCTCTGTTTGGAAATGCCAAATGATACCAAAATCACTTTTTACGATCACTTTTAGAGCAATTACTCTTTAGAAGCAATACTTAAGAGGTTTTTTGGAAGTTGTTCAGAAATAATTCTAAAAAAGCTGTAAAAATATACTAACGGATACTTTGGAAGCAATGAAAGAAGTGGTTTTTTGAAGTTCTTCAGAATAACTTCTAAAAAAGCAGTAAAAATACATTAACGGATACTTGTGAAGTATTGAAAGAAGTAGATTGTAAAACATTACAAATTTTTTTTCCTGGGTAGTTAATAAATTTACTGGTAACTGCATTTAGAAAACGACAAACTTTATATTGATTTAAGTCCTTAACTTGAAATATCTTCACTATTTTTAAAAAATTAGTTTAAATTTTTTTAAAAAATTTACTTTTGTCTCATCTGAAACTTTGGGTCGTTTAAAATGATCATTAGACAAAATGAAAAACATTATAGAGGAAGACTTTACAGTAAAACATTAACAAATAGGAGAAAAATGCAAAGTTCCAAGGTACACGCAATCCAAGGTACACGACATTCCCCTACACTCTTTTGTTTGATAATGAGCTCACACGCTAATTTATTTTGCACTTTCCCAGCAAAATCTTTCATTACCAAATAAGTGGTTATATAATAGGAATTCATATCTCCGTACAACTTATTTTTTGGCGTCTAAACTCATTATTTTTGTTTGGCGTGGTCGTTTTTATAAGTAGTCACGCTTACCCGCTCGCTTACGAAAAAATGAGAAATAAGTAGTTATGAGATTTTGAATAATAAGTGGTTACACACATGCTTACAAAAAGTTGAATTATAAGTGGTTATCCGATTGCTTACTTGCTTCTTAAAAATAAGGAGTTAAGCAAATACTTTAGCTTAAGGAAATACATTCAGAAAAATTTAAGTTGTCTCTAGTGTGTAATTTTAGGACTCGTCATAAAAATTTAAACATAAAACATATTTACATATAATAAATAAAAATGTGTAAAATTTAACTGCGTAAAAAGTACTTATTTAAACTATTACGAGTAAGTCATTATTTTATATTTAGAAACATTGAATACAATAGGCGGTTATTAGGAATTCATTATTTTATATTATAAAATAATGCAAAAGTTAATGATATATCATTTTGAGTAATGCAGATAGTAATGAGGTGTCATTACCAATATTTTGCTGGGTTATTACTTTACATACAACCATACAATGATTCTAGACTAGACCGCTGCTTGTTTTTAAGAAAAGTTTGCACTGCACCATGGTTTAATTATAATTGGTTAGCTACATCCATGTTTTTTTCGGTTGCCCTAAACCATTTTGACAACAACGAAAATAATAATATTTACGAATTTGCGAAAAGGAATAAGAAAATAAAATTCGGCATAAACGACAAATGCTTACACTAAAATATTTTTTTTTAAATGTAAAAGAATTTCGGATATTTTGCTTTGTGATTGCAAGAACTTTAATTTTAATTCAGTTCATAGGCTAAAATCTAATTTTTATGAATCATAAAGGGCATATATTTGTCTTAAGTGAAACAAGTTCTGTACTGAACATTAAAGTCGACCGTGGTCATGTTTCTGGATTTTGAAATGTTATTGTTCTGGTTAACAGCACAAATGACAATCCTTCGTAATTGGTCTATGGAGCTTTGGAGCAAAATCCTTCTAAACTTAATTAAAATTTAGTTTAAACGACTTGATATTCAGTAGATATATTTTTTTTTAGTGTACTTATTAATTAAAGTTAAAGGAGACTACAACAACATCAACTACTCGACAGTACAACAACAGTTAGAAAAGGTGCAACATAAAACAAGTTACTACTACATGCAAAATGTGAATAAGCATGCAATATGCTGTAGAAACAATGAGGAATTATGTTGCTTTTACAACTATGCAGGCAGGCAAAATATGTTGTAGTTGGCAGAAACATATACGTATTTTAAAAATACATGCAACAGTAAACTCAGATTTATACTTTCCACATATGAGGATTTTTAAAATTTTTTAAAGATTTCAAGAAATAATAATTGGATTTATTTTGTTCGACATTAAAGCCACTTTCTGTTTCTGTAAGCCGATGCATAGCAGAGGATTTGGGAAAAATTTTGGATATAGATATCCAAAATTGTATCCCTCCATGGCCTCCAGGATGAGAAACCTCGTATACAGAGTAACTTAAAATAATTAAATAATTAATTTTAAGTTCGATACAACTACGTCAAATTTCTTTTTAAAATTTTTTAAAGATTTCAAGAAATAATAATTGGATTTATTTTGTTCGACATTAAAGCCACTTTCTGTTTCTGTAAGCCGATGCATAGCAGGGGATTTGGGAAAAATTTTGGATATAAATATCCAAAATTGTATCCCTCCATGGCCTCCAGGATGAGAAACCTCGTATACAGAGTAACTTAAAATAATTAATTTTAAGTTCGATACAACTACGTCAAATTTCTTTACAATCGGTGTAGTAGTTAAGAAATGGCAAATTTATTTCCAAAATTTTTTACAAAATCACCCACTGTTCGATGTTGAAACAACGATCATATAGACTAAACTCATTCTAATCCTCTCGCACATCGAATAATACTCTTTTCAATTTTATATGCCAAGTGTCTTTAATAAAAACTGTTTTAAGTGGTTTTTTAATGCGATTTTTTTATATAAATAAACAAGTGTTGCAAATGCAGGCAGTGTAGCAAATAATGCAATAATAAGTGCACTTTGCAATTTAGTTATAATCGCTTAAGAACAAGAAATATAATAATTAAAAGTACCACGTTTTTTGTTATTTTTTTTTATCGAAATTATCTTTAAAGCAGTTCATGTTTTTAGAAGAGTGCCGTGGATATTGGTTGAGTTAAGCATGTTTACTTTATCCTCTCTAATCATCTGTCCTTAATGGAGCAAAAATTATAGCGGTTCTAGCATAATAATAATAAGTCTAAAAATATGTTTTCAAAAAAAGTTTTATAATAAACTCGCAATTTTCGAACGAATGTTCGAATTTTGACTTCAGAATGGACCATGTTAGCAAAATATGAAATTTTTTCAAAATACGAAAATTTTGTGGACATTTTTGAAATAATTTTTTATTGGTACAAAAAATTAAAGCTTTTATTAAAATGTAAAGATTTTTGTCTTTCATTTGATACCCCTGTCACATAAGAGAATATATCAAATTACTAAAAGTAGGATTGCCAGATATTCACATTTTTCCAGAGGTGAAAATGACCATTGCAAGATTTTATATTTCAAAAATTTTTAGAATAGAGGAAAAAATCTCCATTTTTAGTAAAAATCAAGTCGCAATATCTCGAAAACCGCTAGTCGGATTAAAATTTGAAAATATTCGTATACAACATGCCAAAATTAATTAGAAATAAGGATATTATTGTTAAAGAAATTTGGTAAAAATTTTCAGAAATCGAAGTTTTTGAACGCAGGGCGCCAGGAGTTAAGCTATCTGATTTCATCAAATTTGCACCACACAATTTTAAAAACTAGTTCTATAATAATCCAAGCAATAAATGGAGATTTTAAGAAACAGTTTTTATCCATTCAAAAAAGCCGCCCTTATGTAGAGAGTAGGCAACCTCTAAAGCCGGTCGCTGGCCGACTACGCAGAAAATTTTACTGGTATTACGACTGTAAACACCATCGCATTATATCCTCTTAAAAATAAGTCTTAAAGTCCCTGGGAAATTTGAAAATTTTTAATTGGGTACTACTCAGCACTGTGGTGTAATGGTTGGCGCGTTGGACTGTTACACGTAAGGTTCGAGCCCCAACCAAGGCAACATCAATTTATGAAAATTAATATGTATGAGTTTTTTCTATCCCTCATACATATCGCAGTGTCCTCCTTCGGTGTTCCCATAGCACTTAATCCCACCGAAGTAAAATAATATAACAGGGCTGTGAACTAAACTGCTTCAACAAAGTCCGCACAACTCTTCATTAGATGGCTCGCAACAGCTGTTCCAAGGTTCAACATCTCGCGCAATTACAGTGTTGCCATATTTGAAGCCCTTCATCTTTCACCACCTTTCACTTCTTCCTTTCCAAAGAAAGCAATACGTTAATTAATACGAAGAATTTCCTGAGTGTAGCTTCTCTTAAAAAAAAAAGTGAGGAATAAGAAGTAGTAAAAGTACTGTAACTGTTGAATAGGGAGTTGTTATTTTTCGGGGTTTTCACCGATGAATTTAACATTTGCCATAGGAAGGAAGTTGTTCTTTTTAAAAACAAATGATGTATATTTGAACCAATGATAAGGAAGTTCTTTTTCAATTCTTTTTACTTTAATTTAAATAAAAGCCAGAAACTCATCATGCAGCATGTGGGGTTTAAACCTTCACTCGTTGGCGTTTCAAGCAGATGCTCTACCCCCTGTGATATCGCTTGCTATACACGATAACTGACTTTTAGAAGTCTTGTTCAGTAAACTGTTGTTATCTTCATTTGTTTCATTCTTTATTAAAAAAATTGGAAAAATATATAAAGTTGTTTTTTTTTAAAGTGTTATTTTTTATAAAAAATAATACACTCATAGAAAGAAATAAAGCTGTAAAAAAATATGAGAAAAAGCTACTAAAAATTAATGAAAAATTACCTTGCAGAAAAACTGCTGATATTAGCAAATTTTTTTTCAAAATGGATTTTTAAATTACAATTTTTTAAATAAAAACAAAACTGTAATATTTATATATAGAATTACATTTTTATTTAGAATTTTTATATTTCCATAAAATTTCATTAAAAATGAATAAAAAATTAAAAAAAAAAATTTAAATAGTTTCAAAAATTAATTGAGGGCACAAAAATAAAAAAAATTAAACTTTTACAGCGAAAACTACAAAAAGTTATTAATTGTGTAAAAAAATTTGCAAAATTTTTTTCCGCCTGGTAGAAACTGGTATTGAACGCGCAACCCTCTGATTTGTTTGCCAGCATGTTCCTATGCAACCCCCATACAAAATATTAACTTCTTACCACCCATGAAAAATAACTTCTAACTAGCATTTATTGCAGCATTAGATGTTGTTTAAAACCCATTCCTAAGGGAGTAATTCTTTGTGATCTAATGAAGGAAGTGATTCATTTAGAAGTTATTCCATTTATTTTTGCTGGGTATTACCCAAATAATGTTGCTTATTGCCCCTCTTTTTGTTTCGTGGTTTTGATCTAGAAATTTTCAGCCATAGTTCGCATACCGAAAATGAACCTAAACAAAATCCGTAGGGGTTATAAGATTAAAGTCTTTTTTCATACAAAATAGTTGTACCCCTAGTGTTCATTCTTCTGTAATTTTTTTACTCGTAATACATGTGTAACCAAAAGTATTATAAACAATCTTAAAACATGTACGTGTATAAATTATTATAAACATAAAATAACAACATATTCATAAAATAAAACGCGCGCAGTGTTGCGGAAAAAGTTTTTTCTATTTTATAATAATTATGTGCTTTTAAAGTACAACATAAAGATATTGTGGAATATTTTATGAGAGTTTTACTTATGTAGTTGAAACTAATTTTCAAGGAATTGCTTATATATTGTATATTTCATGTAGAAATTTCCATATATATTACGGAAAAATTATGTAATGTGTTCCTGAATATTAAACTTGTTAAGGCTTAAAAAGTTTTTAATTGAGTTTTAATTGCTAACTGTTATTAAGACGTAACTATACTCAAAATAAATTTACATTAATCGTTCAATGGTTAGTTAAAAATAAATCAGTAAAGTTGTTTTCAATTGAATATGTATACGTATAGAAAAATTGTCAAGGAATGTTTTTTAAACTTTTTTTACTTCCCTTTGCCTTTGCCCCACTGTATTCGCCAGATTTGGCTCCCAGCGATTTTTACCGGTTATCAGACTTCAAAAAAATGCCAGCTGGAAAGATATTAGGTTCGAATGAAGACGTGATTGCCGAAAACGATGCCTATTTTGAGGCGAAACATAAATCATTCTATAAAAAATGTATGGAAATGTTGGAAAGGCATTTGAGTGATTGTATCGCTCTTGAAGGAGACCATGTTGATAAATAAAATGGAACTTTGCCAAAGAAATTGTTGTTTTATTTGTTATCCTACGGACTTTTCAGCCGATGTCATATAAAACAAATAATTCAATGGAATAAAAATTTAAATAATTTAATTTCTGTGATCTGCAGTGTGTTTTCGAAATATTTACTATTTTTACTACAATTGGGAAATTTTGTTATAGTTTTCGTGTTGAATATTTCCAGCAGTAGTAAAAGTAGTAAATTGTAGAGAGTAAACAAACAGACATATGATCTTAATTATCAAATTTCAATGATTTATAAATTAGAATAATTTGCGAGTTAATTCAAGAAAGAATTATCTTTTTCATACTCTGATAAAATATAACGTGAAATTTGAAAATTAACTAAAACACCTAAAATTAAATATTTGCTGTTGCTTCCCAGCAAAAAAAGAGATACCGAAGCAGTAGAAAAAACACTACAATTGATGATCTAGATGTACTTCTCTTTTAATATAAACACTAATGATTTTAGCATTGAGTTGTCATAGGACACTTCAACATTTTTTCAGTACTTTTTGAACTTTCAGAACAAAGGAAGAACTTTTTCACCATTTAAAATTAAAAAAAAAATTCTTCGCAAAAAAAAATTAAATTTTTTTTTTACAAAAGCTATTTTCATTGCGCCACCCGGTATCGAACTTGCGACCTCACGATTGCTAGTCTAGCGCTCTACCGCTGAGCTATTCTTTGCTATGAAAGTTGACTGGAATAAAAACACCACCTTGTTTCTGCGAGATATTGTTCCTTATTCTCTTCAATAAAAGTACTTAATAAACAAGTGTATTTGAGTAGAGATACAACCTTGCGGCTGCGGATTCCACTGCGGAGAGAAAAAACAAATTAAATGACTGCGGCTGCGGTGACGGTTGTTTTTATACATATATTCACACTTTCTTTACATGTATGTGTGTGTACATTTAGTGTATGTGTGGAGAGCACCAGTAATGGGAAATGAGGTTTTTGTTTCATTTTTTTTTCAATAGAAAAATCTTTAATTATACCCTACACCACTATGTGGTCAGGGTATTATAAGTTTGTGCTGATGTTTGTAACACCAAAAAATATTGGTCGTAGACCCACCTTATAGTATACCGATCGGTTCAGAATTTTTTTTTATTTCGATTTAACGATGTCCGTCTGTCCGTCCGTCCGTCTGTCTGTCTGTCCATGCAATCTTGTGCGCACTCTACAGGTCGCACCTATTTAGATATTTTGATGAAATTTGGTACGCAGACCTACGTTGGCCCAAGGACGAACAAGTTTGATTTTTTTGAACATCGGTCCATGTTTAGACCTAGTGCCCATATAAGGGTCCTACCATAATTATATTGTTTATACGCTGCAGGTCGTAAATATTAAGATATTTTGACGAAATTTGGTACACAGACCTATGTTAGCCCAATAACGCAGCCCATTGGTTTTGGTGAACATCGGTCCATGTTTAGACCTAGTGCCCATATAAGGTTCCTACCAAAATTATATTGTTTATACGCTGCAGGTCGTAAATATTAAGATATTTTGATGAAATTTGGTACACAGCCCTACATTGGCCCAATAACTCAGCCTATTGATTTTGGTGAATATCGGTCCATGTTTAGACCTAGTGCCCATATAAGGGTCCTACCAAAATTATACTGTTTATACGCTGCAGGTCGTAAATATTAAGATATTTTGATGAAATTTGGTACACAGACCTATATTGGCCCAATAACGCAGCCTATTGATTTTGGTGAACATCGGTCCATGTTTAGACCTAGTGCCCATATCAGGGTCCTGCCAAAATTATACTGTTTATACGCTGCAGGTCGTAAATATTAAGATATTTTGATGAAATTTGGTACACAGACCTACATTGGCCCAATAACGCAGCCTATTGATTTTGGTGAACATCGGTCTATGTTTAGACCTAGTGCCCATATAAGGGTCCTACCAAAATTATACTGTTTATTCGCTGCAGGTCGCAAATATTAAGATATTTTGATGAAATTTGGTACATAGACTTATGTTGGCCCAAGGACGAAGCCTATTGATTTTGGTGAACATCGGTCCATGTTTAGAACTAGTGCCCATATGAGGGTCCCCCCAAAATTGGCTTGGTTACAAACTGCAGGTCGCAAATATTAAGATATTTTAATGAAATTTGGTGCGCTGACTCACATTATAGAAAATTTTGACATAAGCCCCATTTTAACCCATTCGAATTTCGGATCCAAACAATACACCAGACTGGTGTAGGGTATTGTATAGTCGGCATGCCCGACTTTAACCTTTTTACTCGTTTTTTATATATTTTTTCACTTTAACTTCGGCAAATATCATTAAAATGAAATAATAGGCTAAATGAGTTCGAAACTAGTAATAAACATGAAAAACAATGATTTTTCAAAATAAAAGTTCAATCGTTTCAACTTTTCCATCTCTGAACAAACCGCAAGTTTGTATCTCTACATTTAATTGTCAAAACTCCATATAAAAAAAATAAACTCAAAACAAACCGCAAAGCCAATTCAATATTTTTTTAGTACTATTTTTAATGGTGCATAAAAAGCAATTTCTCATAATTTTTTTATATATACATATTTGTATAAATATTAAAACAAAAAGTTAATAAAACAAAAAAAAAATTAAAAAAAAAAATAAAAAAATATTGGACCCGCCGAACCCGCGGCCTTCTAATTGGAAATGCCAAATGATACCAAAATCACTTTTTACGATTACTTTTGGAGCAATTGCTCTTTAGAAGCTATAATTAAGTGATTTTTGGATGTTGTTCAGAAGTACTTCTAAAAAAGCTGTGAAATATAATCAGGGATACTTTGGAAGCAATGAAGGAAGTGATTTTTGGAAGTAGTTTAGAATAACTTCCAAAAAAGCAGTAAAAATACACTAACGGATACTTGTGAAGCAGTGAGAAAAGTAGTTTGTAAAGCATTATTCGAATTTTTTTTTGCTTGGTTTGTGTATAATTTTCCAAAGTTTTATTGAATTTCAAGACACTATCCCAGTTGGAAATTTTATGAAGGCGTCTTCATGACTTCTTAGCGACGTGTCGCTGTCATTGCAGACTTGCTGATCGGCTCCCATACAAAATACGCATTGTTGTCAAATCGTTTAACTCCAATTTTATAAAACTTTTTAATTTCAAAACACTTTATTGACTCCTAATTGTATAATATTCAAAACAAGGTTCTTTGATAATAAGTACTATCGCATCGGTTATTGGAATTTATAATTTAACAGCAATTTTAAAACACAATATGTGCTATTTTCTCATTTTTCTAATTGAGACTCATTCATTTTTCTATATGAAGTTAATCGATTTGGCAATTGAAGCATTCATATATACTTTATTTATGTATTTAAATTTAAACCAAAACTCAACTAAATTGTAAGTAATGTGTAGTTTTTACTACTTTCAAAATCACGTCGTTTTGTATTTATATTCTTTTTATTTAACCATTTATTATCTTATTTATGTTAATTGCCAAAATTGTTCCGCACCTGTGACCTAAATTTTAAATACGACTTATTGTTGTTGTAGAATAATGTTTTTAGGGGAAAATTCAACCCAAAAACTGCATATAGCGATAATAAAAATTTATGTTTATTAATTAAGTTTTATGCTGCAGAAAACACTCGAAGACAAAAACAACAAAGCATGCACATGCACAATACGAAAGAACATATTTTCATTAGGTAGGCCTTAATTCTTTCCCAAAAGGAGCAAAAATAGGATGCCTAATGTGAGGAAAGAAATTTCTATTGGCAATCGATGTGTTTTCTTCAAGTAATCATTCGACTGTGCTTACAAAAAATCAGTTGAGACAATAATAATATAACTGTGACTTCATAGTTTCAATATTCACAACTAAAAATGTGACTGTTGCAGCCAAGCGAATTACACTATGCGACAGTCAAAATCGGGATGGGATGAAACCAACGGGAAATGTTATATCGGTCAAAAACAAGTTATACGTGTCCCGGCGTTTCGCTGGGTCAGCCCTAGGAATCGAGATATATTTTTTTTGACATAACTCGAGAACCACTAGTCCGATTTTGCTCATACAATTTTAAAAAAATTAAAAATTACAATTCCTTTAATCTGTTCATATAACGTTTTTCTATATACTCAACAGTTTTGCCGGTAAAAATAAATGTATGAAGAAAAAAATATTTTTTGCCTAAAATAATTTTTAATTTTTTTAAAATTGTTTGAGCAAAATCGGACTAGTGGTTCTCGAGTTATGTCAAAAAAAAGACCACCAAAGGTCAAATCGATATATCTCGATTCCTACGGGTGACCCAGCGAAACGCCGGGACACGTGTAACTTCTTTTTTACCGATATAACTTTCCCCGGTAGTTTGAACCCCTCCCGATCACTGACCCCTACCATTTGTCTCACAGTGTTATATGCACTAAAATGCGGTTATCAGTACATTCTTTTAGTTCGCTCATTCATTTGATAATTTCATTTATTTGTTCTTATGACTATACATGAAAATGATTTGTTTGCCAATTTCAATAAAAATTTAAGTTTTTGAAAAAAAAAAATAAATAAAATAGTTAGTTCAGACTTATACCCTTATTCTGGGAAAATGTGATCATTTGTTTTGTTATTAAAATTGCCCTGTTTCTTGCTATACACCCAGAAAATAGATTCGGTGCTGACAACCGCATTTGTAGCCAATCGAATGGTTCGGTTGTGGTAACCTTTTTTTCTGTTGCGATAATAGAAAACCAATTGAGACAAGACTAGTTTGGCGGTGACAACAGATTTTCAACTGTATCAATAATAATTCGGTAATCGCAACCGAAAATTCATTTAAGGCAACTGAAACATTCGATTGGCAACAAATTGTATTGTTAGCACCGAATCTGTTTTCTCGGTATAGGAAGAAGAAGTCTAATGGTGTCAAATCGCAAAATCTAGGCGGCCATTTGACCTCGTTGTTTCTTAAACTAATGCGTCCTGGGAACTTCGTTCGCAATAGGGTCATTGTTTCATGCGCAGTATGGCAAGTGGCACCGTCCATCTAATTCAGGCCATAAAAAGTTTCTTATCATGTTACGATAAAAAAAAAATCCCGCAATGCTCGAAATGCACTTCTTGCACAACGACCATTTTCATAAAATATTTGAATAACTTTTACGCGTTCTTCAACTGAATATCGCTCCATGACTTAATTTGCCAAAGACTGTAGTACCAATTGTCGCAAAAAGAAATTAAAAAGCCTACACAAATCCCAAATACTTGATTTCAAAAATTTGCACTACTATAAAATAACCATATATAATAAGGTTTTTAATTGTTGTAAATTAACACTTGACAAATTTCGTCCCTTAAGAAATTTCAACTTTTTCTAATTTATATTGCTTTTAACGAATTTAACTGATAAAAATATAATTGACCCAACAAAATTTTATTTGAAGTAATTATCCAAATTATTTTAAATGTAGTTGTTTCAATTTGAGATGGGGCCTCTTGAAATAAAATTGAGTTAGCTTTCCCTTATATAATGCATATTGAAATTTCATTTAGTTCGTCACCCAGCAAAATCTTTCATTACCAAATAAGTGGTTATATAATGAAACTAAAATTTTTTACTGCTTAATATTCGGCGTCAGTAGTAGTTATTTTTGTTAGACGAAGACGTATTTATAATCAGTCTATCTTTCGCGCGACTACTTATTTAATTACAAATAGAATTTTTAGCCACTAATAAGTATATGAGTAAGCCTTATATTTTAAAACTTGTAACCACTTATTTTTAACTACTTATTAGCACCCGAATAACTACTTATTTTGGTAACTACTTATTTTGTATATTTTTATGAAATGGACAACTAATTACAAAAACGACCTTGTCGAACAAAAATAATGAGTTTTGACACCGACTTTATGTAGTAGACCCTAATTCTACTGCTTATTATTTAGATATTAGTAAAGATCCCCCATTGCTGAGATTTTGCTGGGCATTTGTGCCACACTAATATGCATATTAGAGTGTCCCTTAAAAATAGATTTGTCATCGCACTCCCAGTTTTATTGGAAGAAATCGATTTCTGAAAATTTTCAAGTGGGCTTTTTTGCTATTAACATTAACCCTATATGGATCAAGTTACACAAAATAATAATTTTAATCAAATAGAAAAAAGATTTTTTTGATCCATTTGAAGAGATATTTTTCCGAAAATTGTGAAAGATGTTATTCTGTAAATTTCCTAGTGGAGCGTTTTAGGCCAAAAGTATAGAAATTAACCCCATCTGGATCACGTTACATAAAATAATTATTTTTATCCAGTTGATATCTTTTTTTTATCAATTTAATGGCTTTACAATCTCGTAGTCATAATTAATATTAAGTTTCATGGGTCTTTTCTGACCCCAGGCCACTAAGAGTTAAATGTTTAAAAAAAATGTAAAGATAATTATAGTCTAACCAAACTAAAGTGATATTTTTCCGAAAACTGTGTAAAATTTTATGAAAATATTCAAATTTTGTTAAATTTTTGTAAAATGTCCTGGAAAGCAGTCGCTCCAAACACAAACCCGAATTATCATTTTTCTAATTTATTTTTTTTCTTCTTTAATATCAACTATTATGTGGTACAAATAGCAAACGATATCTCCAAATTAGGCATTTTAAAAAATCTTTAAAATTTATTTAAAAAAAACACGTTTTTGCATTTTTATCAAATTGGTGGGTCATTTTGGATTCCAGGCTAAAGTGGGTTAATGATATCCGATGAAGTCAAAATTCTGTCTGAATCATTTATTCATTAAATGAATAAATAGAATAAAAAATAATTTTTTTAGAAATTTGGAATTTTTGGAATTTTTAATAGTAATACACTTTTTTTCCAAAATGGGCAATTTTCGTCCAACTTTCGGCACGGGTTAACGTTTTCCAAAAAAAATCGATTTCTTACATTTGGGACCATTTCCAATAAAACTGGGGGAAGGTGTAGTGAACGAAAATCGACAAATCGCTATTTTAAGGGAGAGTCTAATGCATATAAATAAACATATGTTTGCACGTTCATAGAACACTTTACAGGTACCTGACTATACAAAATACTAATACACACTGACAAATACCTTGTGGTCCAGTTATAAATAAGAATGATAAAATTTCTTATAATATGTGTACGCAAATGTTACAATGCACCTAAAGTTAAATTAACCCATTAGAAATGGACGATCTTTATCCAACATAAACTCATAAAAAAAAAAATTAGTACAAAAGTCTGCTAAACGCGTTCTGGCTCAAATGAACTGATTTTTTTGTTATTTTGTCTTAAAATTTAGGATTAAACTAATAGTTTTGTAAATCCCATTTAGCATAACAATTACTTCCATCCGTATTTGAACTAACTTTGCATCCTAATTTTTAGTAATTTATGTTTCTTACTTTTACAAATTTTTCGGCTAATTTAAACCTCAATTATTTTTGTGTCTCTGCTATCAATATCACATAGAGATGGCACTACATTTTCATAATTTTTTAATTGTATAATCATAAAATGGCTTATATCTCGGATACTAAGCGAGATAGAGCAAAATGGACAAAAATTCGATGCTATGAACTCCCAAAAATAAATACGGGCCTGTCTCGGCACACATCTGTAGAGCACAAAAGCCAAACCAAAAACCAAACTAGAATTGTCTGTGTATTAAGCAGTGTGTAAAATTTAGCTTACCTAAATTTAGCAGACCATAATTCTCAACTTCATTGAAAATTCTGCTGGCGCAAATACAAGTACGTTATTTAAGCAGAATTTTGAACTATTTGTAGGGGATTTTTTTATGAGTGCAGACATACAAAAAACTGAATTGTATTCCAAAATAATTAGGAATTCCAATGCAAGGTTTCATATACTCCACTTGGACATTTTATTTCAGACATGAAAAAGATTGGTTGGAATTCGATCGAAACTATTAAAATGAATTTGCTAGGACGTTATTTTATTTGAAATTACTTATAGTTTAGTACTAAACCAAAAATATTGTATTAGGTATTAAAATTAGGAAAAAATAAAGTATAAAACAATCATATTATCCAAACACACAGCTCTTCAAAATAAGACAACATTTATAAGTCGCCCAACTTTGCAGTGGATTTAGGAATTGGGGGATGCTGATTTTGAATATGCACCTGTTTATTCAAATTGGCTCTAGGTTTTGTACAATTCGCAATTTAAATTTTTTCAGTAGATTTTTCAATAAGAAATTTATAATTTAGTAACTATAGCTTCGGAAGGAAATCGCTTTACACAGTTTAGCTTAATTCCTTGCACAATTTTCCAAACTTAAGTGTGTATCAATATCTCAAAAATTTTTCTAAATATAGTCGCTCAAAATCAAAATTTCAAATTTTTTAAAGTTTTTTTTAGAAAAAAAAAAAAAAATTTAAATATGACATGAAGTCCGATTTTAATTATTAAAGCCAATTTGGAAAGAAAAAAGTCCAAAATTTGTATATATGTTATATTGTGTAAACAAATTACCTGTATGCACTTTTAGAGCCTTTTGTAATTAAATTAAGATTAAAAAAAAAAATATTTTACTGTACTAAAAATCTACTGTACTATTACTGAATTCTTTTTTTTTCTAAAACATCAAATTTCATTCAAAGTTTATATCCCGGGTAAAAATCTTAATATGGTGTCATACATAATTATGTCTTTTTTGATAAATTACCATATACAACGACATACAACTTGATCCGCAAAATGGGTCATCTACATGTGTCTAATTATATCAAATTATATATAATTTAATACAGTTTGATCCGAAATTTGTCCATATCCAGGACATCAAATTATATCTAATTCGATATAAAAATATCTGATTTTATAGAATTTTGTCTGATAGTAGGTATACTTTTTATGCATACCAGCCATTAAATTGAGATTGAAATGTCTACGGTTTTAACAATTTTGAAGACCCAAATTTTAAAAATAAAAATTTATTTGAATACTTTTGTCTTCTAAATCGTACGCATCATTTTTTAATATGATTTTACATGCAAAAACAACACCTGAAAATTATTTTGCTATGGAGTACTTAACTCTGAATTTACAGATAACTAAATTTGATGTTGAACTTAATTTGTATGGGATGATATAGAAAGTTATATAAAATTAAAATATATTTTTAGTAGAACGACACATACAGTGTTATATAACTTAATTTCGAACCATATATAACCATATCAGTCACTACATATATTTTGATTATATTTTTGTCGAACGCCTTTTTTAATTTCTCGATATAGCTTTGGCATTTAAAGTCGGATTTTAAAGTGTGATATATCGATTTTTTTGCCTCGAGTGTTTGGCTATAAAGGAAAAATCCAATTAAAAAAAAATTTTAAAAGCGACAAATAGGTACGTTCGGCGACAAAAAATAAAAAACATTTTTGCTGGGTTTATCGAAAAACTTCCTTAGCAAAAGTTTAATGATTTTTTGCGAGCTTTAATTTTGTGACATTAGGTTAGTAGATTAGGGTTGTAGCAACGCAGATCTGGTGGGTAAATACTAGAACGGGATACTTGAGGTCAATGGCCCCTAGAGCAAAATATTGGTCTCCTCAAGAGAAAAACTTCAATGTATTACACTTTACGATCCGACTGTAAATGCCAAAGATATAAAGAAAAATGTAAAATGGTGACTGCTACATTCGGCAAAAAAAAAAATAAATATTTTTTTGAAACTGCCTTGCAAAAATATTTCATTTTAGAGGGTGTTCGGCGCACTCTTCTTTTGCCTGTAAGGTAAAGCTATAAAGAATTCAATGATTGTAGCCGTTTTTCAAAGTGGAAAAGAAATCGCGCAAAAAAATTTTCCGCGAAATAAAAATAAATACCGTAAAATTGCATTTAACAAAATTGGATTGATTTATATTCAAAAATGATCTCAAAAGTATAAAAGTATCGTTTTATGGTATTTTAGTATTGACATTTTAAATCGCGAATATAGCGAATACGAGCGCTAACTTCGAAAAAGGAATAGCATTCAATGGATTCAAAGATCCAGCATACTCAAGTTAGCTTTGGCAGTAGGGTGCCTAGCTTGCTAAAAAAAGTGTTAAATTCGAGCACGTGTAATTGATAAAAGTCTTGCAGTGTTATGCATAAAGTTTCTAAACAGTTTAATTATACGTTTTTAAGCTAATTTGGCAAAAAGAGTATGCACAATTCGTTTAACAACGACAAATTTAACAATCTGTTAAAGTAGGGTCAAGCCTAAAATAAGCATTTCATAAAATTTAGAAAACAAAAGTCTCAGTTTAAACCAAAAGTATTGAGTTTTTATCAATTTAAAGACTTTTTCAAGGGTCATCCATCGAAGAATATGTAAAGCCCAACATCTGACATCCAAAATTTTAAAAAGCTCTGGAACAATAGCACCCTTTAAGCCTTTTTTCATAAAATTTTCTCAAATTGGTGTACAAATAAAATACAAAATAAATTATTCAAAATAGTGATGTTGATTTAATCGGAATATAATCGTCATTCAAATACATTCAATATTCGTACTATTAAAATATTTTTAAAATATTATTTTTCCATTATTACTTATGCATAACTACATAAACATGATTTTTTATTATGCTTAAATTTGTTATAAATTATTTTTATAGATAAAATATTTAAAACCACATTATTCACCTATGCTTAACGAATCAATCGTTCACTAACTTTATGAATCACTAACAAATTATTTCAAAGTGGAGACACATTATATAAAGCTGTTGCCAGAATAAAACGATAAATTAACAATGTCATGCATAAAGCACCGTAAGTTTTTTTTTCAAGTCGAAAAATTATACTCGAACTTTAAAGGCCTCAAATTGTAATTTAATTTATAAAAATTAACAATTTTTTAATTTTATAACAAAGACACAATCACAATAAATACAAAATGTTACTTTTTCCCAAGAAAAATAATAGTATTGTATATTAAATTTACGTGAAAACAAACTTTTCACGTGAAACTCATTGTCGGGAAAAACTATTTTTTTTATATGGACCCATCAAAATCTCAGTAATGGGTGCTCAATACTAATATCTAAATAATAAGCAGTAGAATTAGGGTCTACTGCTTATAATTCGGTGTCAAAACTAATTATTTTTGTTCGACAAGGTCGTTTTTGTAAGTAGTTGTCCATATAAGCTGCATGAAAAAACGTTACCGTTACAATAAGTCGTTACCAAAATAAGTAGTTATTCGTGTTCTTGTACGCAGTTAAAAAATAAGTGGTTACAAGTTGTTAAATAATACGATTTACTTATATACTTACTTGTGGTTAAAAAATAAGTAGGTACCAAATTCACATTATCTTTATAAATAAATAAGTAGATGCGAGTAAGCTAGACTGCTTATAAAACGGCTTCGCCTAACAAAAATAACTAGTACTGACGCCGAATTATAAGTAGTAAAAAACTCTAGTTTCATTATATAACCACTTATTGGGTAATGAAAGATTTTGCTGGGGAGTATAACAGTTTTTCATGTGAAACTCAAACAACTTGCGGTGCTTAATCGTTAAATAACAGTTTGTTAATTTCTCGGTTTATTCTGGCAACACCCTAAATGTATGTGCCTCATGCGCGGTTCCAGCAATTAATATAAGGGGAAAAATCATACGCCTCAGTGGACAACTCAATGTATTTGTCTACTGTGGCGTATGATTTTTCCCCTTATATGAATTGCTGCAACCGCGCATGATGTGCCTCCACTATCAAATAAATTGTTAGTGATTCATAAAGTTAGTAAACGATTGGCTCGTTAATCGTAGGTGAATAATATAGTCTTGAGGATTTTATCAAAAAAAAAAAGATTTTTAATAAAGCAAAACATGATAAAAAAAAAAATGTTTATACAAAACGAAGATGTTATAATGAAAAACTAGTATTTTAAAGAGAATTTAATAGTCAAATACTGAAAGTATTCGATTGACGATTATGTTTTGATTTAGTCAACATTACTATTTTGTTTAGTTTATTTTATATTTTATTTGTAGACCAATTTGAGAAAATTTTATGAAAAAAGGTTTAAATGGTGCAATTCTTCCAGATTTTTTTAATTTTTTGGTTATAAAATATTGGATTTAACATATTCTTGGATGCATGATCCTTAAAAAAGTCTTTAAATAGATAAAAACTCAATATTTATGGTTTCAACTGAGACTTTTATTTATCAAATTTTATAAAATGCTTATTTTAGGCTCTACCCTACTTTAACAAATTTTTAAATTTGTCGTTATTAAACGAATTATGCATACTGTTTTTGCCAAATAAGCTTAAAAATATGTAATTATACTGTTTAGAAACTGTATGTATAACACCCTTAAAGTTTTATTTTTTTTTTAAGTGTCGCTCTAATGCACACGAACCAATGTATATGTAGTCCCCTCATGTAGCCGATTTTTTCCACAAGAAAATTTGGTGATAATAGATGTCCTAAAATATCGCAGAGTTATATTCATCGATGGCTTATTGTCAGTGGCCGAGTTTATACTTCCTAGTTTATATATTCTTTAGTACTGATTTTGCAGAAGCAAAATTATTATCGACGCAATAGACGTTTTCTTCCAGGCGATACACTCGTAAAAAAAGCCCGTAAAAATAGTTAAAAATTCTGCTAAAATAACAGGATAATAGTACCTGAATTTGCGCCAGCAGAAATTTCAATGATGTTGACAATCATAGTCTGCTAAATTTAGGTGACCTAAATTTTAGGTAAAAAAGTTAGTTCAAATACAATAATTTATAAGAAATGTTGTTTAATGGAAATGAAAATTACTCAGCTGAAATCAGCACATGTTTTCTGCTAAATTTTAGTTGGTTATAAACAGGTAAAAAATTTAGTTAACATTCAAAAATTTAGAAGAATTTTCGTTAAATAGAAATGAAAGTGGGTCAGTTGAAATCTGCAACACATGCTGCTATAATTACAATCACTTTTTGTTATTAATTGAATAAGAACAAATTAATGTAAATATTGTTAATTTTATTTTCAAATAAATTACACAATCCAAAAACACTATTTGCACTTTTATTTTCTTGCCAATATGTTAAACTTCCGCTGGAGTTGTATTATTTGGTTCCTTTTTTTCGTCTACCTGCGGGTCGAATTTAGATGAAAATGTTAAAGGGCTGAAATAAAAGAAAAAAAAAAAACATATTTAATAGTATTCCTTTAAATATAGTTAATATTATAAAACAAACCTCTATTATTTTATTTTTTAAATACAATTTTAACTGCGAAATGTTAATGTGCAGTATACCTCCGTTTTCTTTTGCGTTCCTTTGCTGACTAACAGAAACAAAAGAAAACATGCTCTTATCATATTATTTTATTTACTAGAACTTTCTAAACAAGCGCATATTATTTTTATTTGCATTGGTAAGCGTCATTATTGATGACTCATCACACACATTAAAATACACTTACAAGAAATTTTCTAATTTGTATTGATCGGCAAACTCACCAATACACACTTCACCATCAAGCACCATCAATCACTATACACTAGCGCCCCTATCGTTTTCTTTTGAAAACACAAATATTAAAAAGTTGCCAATAAATTTATCTATATTAGCTGATAACATTGTCAAAATCATTTATAAAAAATAACTAAATATCAGGAGGAAAAATTAGTTCAAGTACAGCAGAAATATGTTTTTGTGGTGAAATTTGATAACTAACAATTTTAGCTAAACAACGGATTTAAACGAAAACAACAGGAAAAATTAGTTCAATTGAATTAGAACGCGTTTAACAGACTTTTGTACTAACTTTTTTTTATGAGTGTATGATTGAGATTTTTATTGGTTTTGCCATGTGTGCTAGGATGTCATACTCTCGTAAAATCAAATATCAATTTATATAAAAAATTCCGGCCAACATGGGTTAATTCATGATATCACTAGATAAAAACATTTAGCAGCCAACCTTGCATTAGTATGCTATTATTACGTAAAATAATTTAGAATTTCAGGTATTCACAAAATGCTTATAAATGTCCACTTAAAGTTGTGCTCTTATAAACACGCATGCACAAAACTGCAAAAGTGTGAACGTGAAATAGCACATACACTGACATACTTTAGTAAGTTATAATTTTAAGCTTGAAAACAAAAAATTTCGGAAACATGTCACTCCTTATTTTTTTTCTTCTTTACAAAATTCTTTGCTGTTGTTTAAGAGCAGTTAACATCAAATGCATATTTTAGCATCAAAAAGTTTACCTACGGTTATTCAAAAAATGTTAAACAAAATGCATCCGTAATGTAGAATTATATAAATTTGAGTGTGTTGTTGTATGTAGCCATGTACTTGTATTAGTATAATTTTATGCCATTTTACTAAAAAAAAAAAGATGATATTATTTTTAGTCTAAGTACTTTATGCATTTATCGTATTTCGAGGCACAATACAGAATTGCACTTGCCTTATTTATCTTCCCTAGAGTCATATTTGAACTTAGCCTGTTTTTTGCTGTTGCTACTTTGATGCTTGTATTCGCAATAACTAGCAGCATTATACGGCATACGATGTATGACAACAATTTGTAAGTCAAGTGTAAATTCCATGCATTATGAGATGCTGAAGGGGTTTTTTTATGACACACATACAAACAATCTCTACAAGGACGTACATAAATAAACACTTTTACAGTATTTATGCAAGTAATACACAAAAAAAATATGGTTTTTAGAAAATTTTTAACAAAAGCGATAAATGTGATGCTATTCCAAAGACTGGCTTTGAATAGCGACCATGGCTTTTTCCGGAGTTGAAAATAAAATTTGGTTTTAAAAAGTTATAGTATTAGAAAAAGATCTTTTTAATTGGTAAATGAATATTTTTTGTTTGATTTGAGATCATACAAGTAAACCACAGAGAAAAAAATTTAAAAGATTCGATAAGGCCAGCAATATAGAATACGTATTTTCGGATCCCGATACAGACCCATCCTCAGTATCCTATGCCTTTATGTGTTAATATTTGATGATGATCTATTTATATTGAATTAAAACAAATAAATACATGTTAACAACTTAATTAGACAATGCTATTTTTATCCTCCGTTATTACTATTTTTGCTTCATACATCTCAACGCACACTCATAAAAAAAGTCCGTACAAACAGGTTAAAATTGTGCTGGCGCAAATACATATAATATTTCCTAATATTTTAGCAGAATTTTGACCTATTTATACGGACTGTTTTAGAGAAAATAACAGAAAAATTAGTTCAATTTAATCAGAACGCGTTTAACAGACTTTTGTTCTAACTTTTCTTTATGAGTGCACTAGATACAGTGAAAACAAAATTTAATATACCCAATTGTTTAATATCAACATGTATTTATATTTTAGGTTGAAAATAATTAGAATATGCGTGTAAAATTTAAAATTAACGGTTCGTTGTCGTTCAATAAATCTGTGATTCAGAGTTGAATATAACCAGCTGCGATGCTTTAAGAATTAAAGTTCAAAGCAAAAATCGTAATAACAGAGGATAAAAATAGAATTGTTAAAATTTCGTTGAGGTACACAAGTGTGATGATACGTTATTTTGCTTTATATAAATCATGTACTTGATGATATGTTATTTGGAATTTTAGTTATAAAATCGTTAGTTTTGGACGCAGAAGTATGGCTTAACCCTTAAATGCTGATCTATTCAATTTTAACCATCTTTTTTATATATGATTTCTAAAGGCGTGTACATTTCAAGAAAAATACAAAAAAAAAAATTATTAAAATAAAGTGATTTTTATTAAAAAAATTTGGTTTTTTGCCAAATATCTAAATTGCGATTACTCTGTGGAACAAATTCAGGTTAGAAAAAGTTAGGACGATTCTGAGAGTGAAAATAGAGGCTAAATTAGAAGACCCGTATCGCGGCGTTTGCTTATGTTAGTTCGAATTTTTTATATGGGTGAAATCAAAAAATGTGATAAATTTTTGGGCCAAATTTGTGAGAAGCAAAAAGTGTTAATATTTCGGTTTTTTCTTAATGGAATCAGTAAGTTTAGTCATTATAAACCTAATTGAAAAAAATCTCTTCTACAAGTTGTCGCAAAAACTTTTTTTGCACAATTTTAATTTTTTTTGTTGTAACGGAGTTTACATTTCTGCAAGCAAAAGATATAACAAAAAAAATTGCGTGCGAATTTTCTTAAATTTTTTAGTTTTTCGTATTTGGGTTTTGAACTTGCTTTCGAATGATATATAATTTGTGTTGATCAAATTGGCGGTTTCGCGAATAAAAATACAATTCATTTCGCGAAAAAAATTTTTATTTTTATTTTTTTTTTTAATTTTGTATTTTTGGTCCTTTTAAATGCTTTTCAAAAATATAAAATTTTTTAAAATCCAAACATCGGTTGCGCAGTTACAAAATAATATATTAAAAACATAACATTTCGCGATCAAAAAATTCTTAAATTGTGTGAAAAAAATTTAATTTGTCAAGCTAATGTCAGCAATGACTCGAAATATCGATTCAAAACCAATGAAATGCAAAATCAATCGTTTTTCGCTCCAGCAGCTTAGGGTAAAAAACTGATAACTTTTTTTGATTTGACGCAAAATTATTAGTTGAATCGTATTTTGACATATAAATATTAGTTGAATCACCTCTGTTTATGGTTATTTAAAGTATTTTAAACATTTATCTGCATTTACAATTGTGGTTACGGTGTTTACAGTTACGGAATTTACATTTGGTTACTTTTTTCGTTTTCTTTCAGAAACGCTTTGTCAGAATTTTTTTTGCGAAACAAAATCGCATGATGCCTACAAGGTGAATCCAAATATGACATTGTTTTTCTTACTCGTTAAATAGTTTGGTGTAAAAATTAGGAACGGATTTTACAACATTTTTTCAAATCTTATTAAAGACATCCTTTTTCATCTCGAAAGCACAAAAGCTTCAAGTCTGTTATACTGGATGATTACTTACAGTCCAACGATCATTTGGGTATAAACAACATTATACTTTTCGCAATATAAATAATAGTTATGAGTTACTTGTTACGGAGTTTACATTTGGCCTATAAAATTGGTCACAAATTTTATGTGTTAACCAAAAATTGGTCAGATTGTTATAAATTTTGTAAAACAGGTGACAATGCGCTGATATATATCGAAATATGTAACTCAAATGTAATCCAGGTATTAGAAATTAGGTGGTTACACGGTTTTTATCACATTTTTTGAAATCACCCATATGGTTTTTTGGCTATAACTCGTCGACTAATTGATATTTTTTAAAGCTGTAAAAGCCAAATTATAGCTAGAGACCTGTACTACACCATGCATTTCAGGGTTAATCGTGCTAATCATAATCAATCACAAACTTCATTTTGATTTCTTAGTGACAAGCTATTTTGCACATAAGGTTATTTTCAATATATTCTCAAAAATTGTTTGCAGTAATTGAACTTATTTAAAAAATGTATCCAATTTTGTATCATCGTGGCAAAAATTTAATTTTATAAAAAAAATTTATATGCAGCTAGGACTTTCAAACGAATTTAAAAAATCAAATTTCAAAAATAAGCTCAGTAAATTCCGAAACGAATTCCCATGGTCGATTTAGAAAAAAAAAATTGGTTTCTAAATAAATCGGCGAAGTTACTTAGAACACTTTTAATACATTTGATAATTCACTATTCATAATTGTTAATACATATAAAAAAGTTTTTAATGAAAATTTTTCGGATTCACTCTTTATGACAATAGACTTTGTACGAAAATACCATATTCCCAATAGCATAGAATCCCAGCAAAATTTTTCAGTACCAAATAAGTGGTTATAAAGGGTTTTTCAACAGGGACGCTACAGAAGTAGAAAGACAGGGACAGCAAACCACGCCATATTTCTTGCCGCTCTTTTGACATTTCTCTTCAGTAAGGTTTGGCATTTCATGATGGAAAGATATACGAGCCAACAACGAGTCGAAATTATTAAAATTTACTATCGAAATTCGGAGTCAGTGGCCTCAACGTTAAGAGCGCTACGTCCAATTTATGGTCGTCATAATCGTCCTAGCAGATAAATAATTGAGCGTCTAGTGGAAAAATTTGAATCCACAGGCACAGTACAAAATGTTCCCGTGCCAGTGAGACAAAGAAGTGCCCGTAGTGTCGAGAATATTGCTGCCGCTGAGGCTTCAGTTGAAGAAAGCCCAAATGTGTCTCTCACACGTCGTTCTCAAGCGTTGGGCATCTCTGTGACGTCGTTGTGGCGAATTTTGCAAAAAGATCTTGGCCTACATCCTTAGAAAATCAAATTGACGCAAGAACTGAAGCCGCTTGACCACCAGAAGCGTCATATGTTCGTGAATTGGGCTGAGCAACACCTTGAAAATGATTCGGATTTTCATCGAAAAATCATCTTCAGCTATGAGGCTCATTTCTGACTGAATGGCTTCGTCAATAAACAAAATATGCGTTATTGGTCAGACAGCAATCCACACGTACTCCATGAGTCATCATTGCATCCCGAAAAAATTACGGTTTGGTGCGGTTTATGGGCCGGCGGCGTCATTGGGTCGTACTTCTTCCGTGATGATCAAGACCGGCACGTTACTGTGAATGGGAATCGCTACCGTTCAATAATAACCGAATATTTTTGGCCCCAATTGGATGATGTGGACTTGGAGGACATGTGGTTCCAACAGGACGGCGCCACAAGCCACACAGCGAATGTCACAATCAATTTATTGCAAACCAAGTTTGGAGAACATGTTATCTCACGAAATGGTCCAGTCGTGATGGTCCGTAGATATGGTCTATGCCAACAAGCCAGCGACGATTGATGAACTTCGTACGAATATCGGTCGATTTATGCTTGAAAACCGTCGAAAATTGGGTTCAGCGTCTGGACTTCTGCAAGCGTGCCCGTGGTGGCCATGCAAAAGAGATCGATTTCCATACATAATGTCATCGAATGTACTTTCACAGGAATAAAGAATTTCATTGATATCCAAAACCGTGTTTGTTTTATTTAAAAAAACTTTTGTAGCGCTCTTATTGAAAAACCCTTTATAATGAAACCAAAATTTTTTACTACTTATAATTTGGCGTCAGTACACAGAAAAAATTTACAAAATTCTGTTTGTAATGTTAAACACCTTTTTTGCATAAACAAACAAAGAATTTTTTAAAAAGGCACCAACAATGGAAATTGTATATACAAATCCCTTTTTGTAACTTTTTTGTAATTTGTTAAAAATAAAATCAATTTTTTTTAACAATGTGTTTTGTAAATACAATCATTTTTTTTGTAACTTGTTTCTATTTGTTAAAAATAAAAAAATAAAATTCAACAACGAGTTTGTTATATTAAAACAATTATTCGCTTTATGTTGTCGTATTGACAAAAAAAAATACTTTTTTGAAATTTTTGTTACAATTTACAAACATTTGAGCAATTGAAAACAAAAATAAATGATTTGTTTTTTTTTTTTTGTTTCAATATTTCTAAGGCTATTTTTTTTGATATTTTTGATACAATTTACAAACATTTAATAAAAAAATTGTTAGATATCTAAGTAAAAAGCCAACAATTTTTTTTAATTACTTAAAATTTTGTGATACTTTTTTCTGTGTACTAGTTATTTTTGTTAGGCGAAGCCGTTTTTATAAGCAGTCTTGCTTACTCGCGATTACTTGTTTATTTATAAAGATAATGTGAATTTGGTAACCACGTATTTTTTAACCACTAGTAAGTACACAGAAAAAATTTACAAAATTCTGTTTGTAATGTTAAACACCTTTTTTGCATAAACAAACAAAAATTTTTTAAAAAGGCACCAACAATGGAATTTGTATATACAAATCCCTTTTTGTAACTTTTTTGTAATTTGTTAAAAATAAAATCAATTTTTTTTTAACAATGTGTTTTGTAAATACAATAATTTTTTTTTGTAACATGTTTGTATTTGTTAAAAATAAAAAAATAAAATTCAACAACGAGTTTGTTATATTAAAACAATTATTCGCTTTATGTTGTCGTATTGACAAAAAAAAATACTTTTTTGAAATTTTTGTTACAATTTACAAACATTTGAGCAATTGAAAACAAAAATAAATGATTTGTTTTTTTTTTGTTTCAATATTTCTAAGGCTATTTTTTTTGATATTTTTGATACAATTTACAAACATTTAATAAAAAAATTGTTAGATATCTAAGTAAAAAGCCAACAATTTTTTTTAATTACTTAAAATTTTGTGATACTTTTTTCTGTGTATATAAGTAAGTCGTATTATTTAAAAACTTGTAACCACTTATTTTTTAACTGCGTATAAGCACACGAATTAATTAATTACTTATTTTGTTAACTACTTATTTTATATACTTTTGTAATGCAGCGAGTAAGCGGGTGCACAATTATTGTGCGTTTTTTCATCCAGCGATTATGGACAACTACTTACAAAAACGACCTTGTGGAACAAAAATAATGAGTTTTGAGATTTTGCTGGGATGTGTAGGAATTTTTTCAAAAATTGTGAACAAAAATGGCTTAAAATTGCATATTATTATACATACCTTACATACATACATACTTTTTAGCTACAAAATTCGGTAGTTAAGTTGTAAGTTTACTATGAAAACTTGTCAATTGAACTACCGAATTTTGTCGTTAAAAAGTTACAGAATTGCCCCTCTGACCTTATTTTACTATAATACTTTATTAAAAATTACAAATTTTTGATGGTTTTTATAACAAAGTTTCCCTCTTTCCCTAAAATCTATTTCCTTTTAATACCCGTACACATTAAGTCATTTAAATCTTTTTCAAAGTTTTCTACTTAACTTATCAGAAGCAGCAACTTTTAGCAACTACAAAATAATCACTATTTCAAATTTTGTCGAAAACTTAAATAAAGTTAATAACAAATATTTGTTTAAGATCTCAATACTACTACATACCATTTGTTTATACAACAAACTTATATATACCCATATGCCTGTACCTAGGTATGACTATTAGGGTGACGGCTTATATATATAATATATAAGATCCGTGATACTTGTTCCGGAAACAATTCCATGGAATCGATTGCAGTGGAACCGGTTGTAAAAATGTTTCATGGGTTTCGTAACCGAACCAGTACCTTCTGACTATAAAATTTTTTTAACAATCCGTCATAGATTTTTTTATAAATGATCTACGTACATTGATTTTTGGACCATTGTTACTTTCTGATTTCTTTTCGACTGAAATTTTTGCAAGCGTTGATATAGCGCACTAACAAGGAAAGACTCACCACGCGGACCGGCAGATCTTAATGAGCTTCGGATATATTGTACACACAAAAAACAATTCAGTTAGAAAACCATCGTCAATACCATAAATTTTTGAAAATTTTGATTTACAAGAACAGAAAGTTAAAGGTCACATTGAATATTTTGTATTATTAACAAAGTTTTGGCACCTACAACCAATTGATTTCGTTTTACATAACTAAAAGTGGTGTTTGCAACCAATTTTAATTAAATACAAATTATCAATAAGGATTCGGTAGTCACAATCACATAAAAAATCTCTAAATATATATTATATTGAAATAGTTGGTTGGTAATGTTATAAGATAGTCATTACAATCGAATTTAGGTACTAGATTGCTTAATTTATTTTATTTGAAATTTAATACCAACTTTTGGTTATGCTTACTTCAAACAGTTCCTTAAAATCGATTGTAATACCACATTTTTCGAACATGTCGGAAGTATCAACAAAGTATCAATATATTCAAAAAATAATTTCCAAAAACATAACAAAAACAATCAGATATGTAAAAAAAAAATCAAAAATATCTAAAACAAAATAGATGCAAAAAGTATTTCAACAAAATTAGAAAAACTACTTTTAAAAATTTATACAAGAATTATGGTCAATAATATATGGTAAAATCTAAACAATAATTTATTTAAGATATCCACGTATTCATGCTTGCGTCTTTTTTATTCAGTTTATTTATCAAGGAAAATTCCATCTTATCTCTAACAAGCCCGGTCAGCAATGCGAAGAATCGTAGGTCTTTTGTAAAAAACTATCTAAAATCTGAAGCAAATTAACTTCAAATTCAAGAGTCATGTTTGCAGAACCAATGCCTACAGATTATTAGCTGAAAGTCAGCAGCATGTAAGATATTTTTGTCTATAAATACTGTAAAAAAAATCATCGGACTTTGAAAACCTTTTAGATTTTTAGGATATTTTTGTAGAAGAAAACTAAGATTTTAAGGAGTGAAATAATAGAAAACCCCTAATATTTCAAGGGCTTTTATGGAGAAACTCTCAGGTTAGGAGAACTATTTTCTATATAAAAACTTAAGATTCTGAGGATTTTTTAGCACCATAGATTTTAAGAAATTTTCTCTACCGAAAATCTATTAGGTTTTGAGAATTTTAAGAGACTTTTCAATTAAAAATACTAATATCCTCAGAATTTTACCATATACAAAATCCTCTGATCCTGAGCAGTTTTTCCTACAGAAAATCCTTAGACTCTAAAGTTTTTCTGCTACAGAAAAACCTTCAGATTTTGAGGAATTTTTCTGTACAAAAATTATCCGATTGTGATGATTTTTTCATAGAATAACCCTTATATTCTAAGGACTTTTTACTTTAGAAGGTTCGCCTAGAAGAAAGTGCTAATAATTTCATAGTTTTTCTACAAAGCCTAAGCAATCTTGTAATATTTGTGTATATTTTTTTTTATTATATTCAAGATAATTAAATTTTTTTATTATAATAAAATAATATGAAAAATATTGGAAACAGTGTAATATTTAATTTGAAAGGAATTGTTGATTAAATTCGGTCAGGTCTACTGAATGACAAATAAATTCGGTTGGAGGGACTTCTTTATATTCGAAAATATAGCTGAGCTAACTGAAAATGTCCGTAGCACCAATGGAATAATGTGATAGCACGTGTAACTACCAAAATTCGGTTGGCAACAAATTCGGTTGACACAACGAATCCGTTTTCTGTGTGTAGAGGAGAAAAATTTAAAGGACACGTATTTTTTTTAGCTGCCCAATCTCATATTTAAGGGTTAAACAATGGGGTCAAAATTGGCCCAATTTTTCGTTTTTTCGGTTTATTTCATATTTGTTCCAAAGTAACTTTAGGTGTCGTACGAAAGGTATTTCAGAGGCCTATTTACGGATGTATAAAACATGCTCAAACAGGCTTATTTGTTTATAACATAGCACAAAAAATGAACATTTTAGGTGGCTTTGTATGGGGACGCATACAGGGTTAAGGGCCTAATTCTCAGATATTACTCCTTATAAAATTTAAGTGAGGGGGTGTTTCGGATTTTTTCGATATTCGGTCTACTTCGGGTTTCAGACGAATTTTCCCGATATATTTTTAAAGATTTGGGAAGCCCTGACTACTTAATATATGCAATATGCGTATCAAACATGCCATGTCTTTCTACATCAGCTAATGCAGCTAATTTTAACTAATTTTCAGTAGTTTTAACAAAATTTTTGCAGATCTTTTCCTATCAGTGTGCCAGTTTTGTAAGAATTTGTTAGTCAATTTTTATTGTGGTTGTTTTTAATGGTTAAAATAACTATATTTTAGTTATTTTAATAGTAATTCTTAGCAGATATACTGCTCTTAACTGCAAGTTTCAGTAGATTACATTTTATTTTATCAAATATACCCTAACTTATGTTTTAAAAATAATTTAGAATATATGAAATACTTTTAAGTAGACTTGTTATTTTTTATGGTTTGTTTTTTCAAAGTCTTAAATTTTTATCGCGTTCTACCATGAGTTATCGTTATATAATTTGGCTCAAATTTTCATATATTTTTGAGATCGAATGGAAAATATTTACTTAAGCCTATCTCTAAATTTCATATTTCACTATATAGCTGTGTCCCTAATATATATATTTGATGTGAAATAAGTGCGCATGAAAACTCACATGTAAGGGAATTCCTCATAACGTCCACTTAAATGCAAAAATACCTAATTTCTCTTTCCAAAAAATGGGTTAATTAAGACAGATTTTAAATTGGAATAATTTAAATTTGAATATTCTTAATTATTTAAATATTTTCGCTTTCTACTTTAACTAAGAATTTATAGGACGGTTGCTTAATTATATGTTGGACATTAACTTATAATATTAACAAAATTCTCAACGACTCTCACTCCATTTTGCATTGAAGATTACGATATACACAAAAGCAATAAACACTACTTTCCGCGAATATATGTACGTGTAGCAAACTTAGGTTTATCTTGAATAGACGTGAAAACGTAATACAAATGCGGTTGACGTGTCTTATATATCAACTTAAAATTCTATATAGGAAATTTAGTAAATTCTAGATAACTTGTTAATCCTCCCAATTGTGTAAGGAGCATATGGCAGAGTGGCAAATCGAGCTATTATGAAAAAATTCCGAAAAGATAAATTAACTCTAGTCAGAAGCTGTCAATGGAAGCTTGGATTCAAATGAAGTCAATAGTATAGTGTTAACCATGGTGATTAAGGCTGACTAAATTTGCAACCCGAATTTTTTCCAAGGTGCTCTAATAATGTATCTTTTAAATTAGAAATCAAAAATTAAAAACCACACTATTCAACAAAGTTTAAGTTATTTAGAATATCCTCTTGTAAAATATTGAAAAATAATAATCTTAATGTATCTCTTTCGACAAATCGCTGTTTCAAGTTCCTTGTTTTAAGTTGGTTGTTTGGTTGATTTAAGTGACAGCTCGCGCCCTCGTAAGTATCAAGTAATCACCACCCATATGAAGCCAACAACCTGAGAACTAGGTCGAACCAGTAAGATTAATATAACCCAAAAAATCACCTAATCCTAATAACCATATCACCTAGAGTTCGTCTATTATATGAGTCTTTAACTTGTCTGCCTATCAACCAGTGACTGGTCATTACGTCAGTCATCCCCGAGCCTTCTCTCCTACTCTTGCTGTGAAGAGCGTTAGTACGTCCCAGATCATAGTCAGGTCACTTAAATCTCGCGGTCCTGCAAGTGCTAGTGCAAGCTATCTTCTCCTCGCTTTCTGAAGATAATAGTCTAAGATCCCCGGCGGTGTAGCTATTGGAATTGCAGTGGATTCATTTAAGGCAGAACCTCCTCCGTGTATCTCAGTCACCAGAGAAGATCCCAGAAATTATATAAAATTACATTTCAAGAACTATTTTATATGAGATTACATACTACCTTAATTCCTCGGCTTTAAACATCAACTATTATTAAATATTAACCGCTTGGTAAAATTATAATCTTTTTTAATAACACCTTTTCTGGGTGAACTGATATATTGCGGGAATTGACTAAAAGGTGTAAAAATATATTTATCGAAGATGAATAAATAAATATGAAATCTGATTATCTTTAACAATAAATTTAATTAAAAAATGTAACAGATTTCTGCTTTCAATTATTTTAATTTTTTTTATTATATGCACTCGCAAATTTTATATTTTGCTTGTTTTCTTGTCAGCAAAATTTAATTTATTTTCTTTCAGTTTTCTTTAAAGGAAAAAAAAAATAAAGTTTTTTAATTCAACTTTTTTTATAAGTTCCAGTAATTGGCATAAGAGTATAATGACAAAAACAAAACTAAATTCCGCAGAGATCAATTTGAAAATTGCATTTTATGCCAGAACATTTTGTTTAAATTTCCCAATAAAAAATTTTCTCTACTTTTTATTTTCATAAAATGGAATTCTTTGATGCTGTATTTTAACCAAGCAAAATTTTTAAAAACGGCTGACAATTAAATAATTTTATGATAGATAAATCTTTTACAGGTTTCTATTCCTTATACACTTTCTAGTAGCATGCTTATTCTAAATATTTAAAAAATAACTAAAAACTATAATGAAAAAATTCACAATTTAACTGGTGAAGTATAGTTAGCGTAAATTAGTATGATTTTTAAAGTTTGAAATTTCCGTTGGCCATAATTGCGTTTTTACCAACACAAAATTTTTTTTTTTTATTTTTTCCAAAAATGGTCTTCAAAAGTTTTGTATTTACTGTATTTTATAGCACTTTTTTAAAGGAAAAGTCTAAAAAATGGCTTTTTATTGCAAAGATTCCTAAAAATGGCATTTTTACGAAATAATTGGAAAAATAATAAAAATGGCATTTAATGGTAAAAGCCAAAAAAACTTTCCCTGCTAATTACAATTTACATTAATAAAATTTACACAATCTAAAAAAAATTAACCATTAAAATTCTACACTCTCAAAACAATTCCGTTGTGACAACCGAATTTTTTCCAACCGAATTGGTTCGGTTGCTGCAACCTCGTAATTCGGTTGCCCCAACCGGTAATTCGTTTATCGCAACCGAATTAAAATCGAATTCGGTTTCCACAACTGAGTTCGGTTGCTGCAACCGAATTACGAGGTTCCAGCAACCGAACCAATTCGGTTGGCAAAAAATTCCGTTGCTACAACGGAATTGTTCTGAGAGTGTAGTCAACTTTATCATCATATAACTCACCCTGTATAAAGCAGGTTGAACATTCCTTGCTCGATGCGCAAATTTCTCGCATAAGTTACAGGCTTCACAATGTTTTGCTGGGCTAATTTTATGTTTTTTATTCTCCATTTCGTAGACACTTTTTTAAGCAAACATCGTTTGCCAATAGTGTACTAAAATGTAGCTCGACGTTCACACACTTTTACAGTTCCTCTTCATTATGACAGTTTTACTTTTATGAGTACATAACTCTTAATCAGTTTTTTTTTTCTTCAAATATTGTTTGTGCTGTTTTAATTTAAAAAGTGCCAACAAAAATTGTTTCAATTTTTTACATTGAAGATGTCTTACATTTGTTTATTTTTTTGGTCACTATTTTTTTTTATTGATTTAGGTTTGTTACAAAATTAAATCTAAATGAGTAGAGTAACGGGTAGTTTTAGCCAGTCTACTAAGGCTGACATAACACTTTTTTGACAACTTTCGGCAGGAAAATTGTTACAAATATAAAAAAAGAAAGCAATAATATTTGTCGCCATTTTTTTTTTATTTTTTTCTTTAGGTAGAAGCAAAATATAGGAAGTTATTTATACACGGAAAAAATTGGTTGGTTGGTTGCGAACAGAAAATATATGCGATTAACTAAATCACTGTCACATTATAAAAAATATTGGCTTTTCTAATCAATATTGCAAAATATTAATTCCCACATTACCTTCAACAATCACCAATTTAGAGTAGAGATACAAATTTGCGGCTGCGGATTCCGCTGCGGAGAGAAAAATAAATGAAATGACTGCGGGTGCGGTGACGGTGGAGAGCACCGAAGATGCTCTCCACACATAAATGCGGTTTTTGTCTCAGTATAGAAAAATTTTTAATTTTTTATATTTTTTTTCATTTTAAGTTCGGCAAATATCATTAAATTAAAATGATAAGCTAAATGAGTTCGCAACTAGTAATAAACATGAAAAACAATGATTTTTCAAAATAAAAGTTCAATCGTTTCAACTTTTCCATCTCCGAACATCATCAAATATCGGGATTATTTTTTGAAAATATGGGAACAAAGAATGAAGAGAAATTAAATTAAGTTTTAATTTAGAGAGAATCTGCAGTGCGTTTTTAATTGTCAAAACTCCACATAAAAAATAAACGCAGAACAAACCGCAAGGTTGTATCTCTGCATTTAACGAAGATTTAGTCGTTTGAATAAAATATCGGCGGCAAAAATCTTAAATCAGTCCTGTTTCAATAAAATCTACCACTTTATCCAAAGTATTAGTTTTTCCAATCCATTTAGAATTTGTTTCTCAACTTCAGTTCAATCAGCCACTAATTTTTAATTTTTTTTTTTATTTTCATTTATTCAAATATCTTGGTAATTCCATTTAGTTTATTCCATTATCTTGGTAATTATAATAATATATTGAGAAAATTTAATTTTTCATAATACAATTTTGGTATGTATTATATTGTTACGAAATTAGATTAGCCTAGTATAGAAGAGTCTGGAATTTTCTGGAAGAAAATATCCCGAAAAACGCGAGTTACTAAAATGTTCAATCTGTCAGCACTACATTTAAGTAATTCTAAGAAAGCAACAGTCTGGTTTATCTAAAGTGGATAAACGAAAGTTTTTATAAGGTAAAACGGAATAATTGGTGTCGGCGTTGGGATGGGTTATTTTGATTGCAATAGAAAAGAACCTGGTTTATTTAAAGAAAATATACCAACGGTTTTAAAAGGTAAAAACGTAACATTATATTTTCGTTTCATAAAAATACATATTTAACTCTTTCACTACCCTTGTACACTACAGTGTAGGGTAGAGGGGGGTTCCTTCGCCACTTTTTTTTTCAAAGCACTGTCATTTGTTAACCCCTAATTATTTTTAAAAAATTACTTCCAAATTGAAGATCTACATATCTTGGCTTTAATTTATATGATTTTTATTGTAATTATTTGCATATTTTCTATTAATTTTTTAATGATTTTCAAAGTAACCCAAGTCGGCGTAACTGCCCCAAACCTGGGGGATATTCGCCAAAAGGGTTAGATACAATTTCAACAAAAAAATATTGTTAATACGGCTAAGTCAATATTTTAATGACTGAAATAAATAATTTAGAATAAGTTCTTTAATGTATATGATTCTTTTTAATCAAATCTCCACTATATTAAAAAAAAATAATTTAAAACAATAATATAATGATTCTTCAAAATTAGAAAAAACTGAATAATTAATATAAATTTAAGAATTAACACGATGGTTATAATTTACTATTAAACATATTTTAAAGATATAGAAAAGTCTTATAGAGCATTTTAGGCAGGGATGCACCAACTCTTTGAAGCTCCAGGGGCCATATGGTGATTGTGCCCCAGAGACAGGCACTAACATAAAATTAATATTTTTTCACACTTTTTAAGCATTTTTTAAAATCAAATTACTATTTTTTGAAAGACTAGGATCGTAGGTCTAACATAATGAAAAATTATTTTTTTATCACACGATTTGAGAAAGTTATTGCGAAATGTAGCTATTTTCAATTATTTTTTTGGCACCCCAAGAAACACAAAAATACGTCTGTCTACGACCACATGTGATATAAATTCGTGAAAGTCAATGTCAAGGAAGTAATTGAAAAATGCACAAAATATATTTTTTTCAATTTTTTATCTCCCTTAACATCAGAGAAAAATGGGATTAGTGTATGTGCCCCTCTACCCTACACATTTTTAAAATTATATATAAAATTTAGTAGTGCAAAAAAAACTTTATACTTTTTGCAAATAAGTTTATTAGGATCTTGGACTTCAAAAAAAAAAAAACATTATATATATAAGCTGTTCAACATGGCAATATGGTCGCGATATTTGTTAATGAAGTCTAATTTTTATACCCTACACCACTATGTGGTCAGGGTATTATAAGTTTGTGCTGATGTTTGTAACACCAAAAAATATTGGTCGTAGACCCACCTTATAGTATACCGATCGGTTCAGAATTTTTTTTTATTTCGATTTAACGATGTCCGTCCGTCTGTCCGTCCGTCCGTCTGTCTGTCTGTCCATGCAATCTTGTGCGCACTCTACAGGTCGCAAATATTAAGATATTGTGATGAAATTTGGTACGCAGACCTATGTTGGCCCAAAGACGAACAAATTTGATTTTGGTGAACATCGGTCCATGTTTAGACCTAGTGCCCATATAAGGGTCCTACCAAAATTATATTGTTTATACGCTGCAGGTCGTAAATATTAAGATATTTTGACGAAATTTGGTACACAGGCCTCTGTTAGCCCAATAACGTAGCCTATTGATTTTGGTGATCATCGATCCATGTTTAGACCTAGTGCCCATATAAGGGTCCTACCAAAATTATACTGTTTATACGCTGTAGGTCGTAAATAGTAAGATATTTTGACGAAATTTGGTACACAGACCTATATTGGCCCAATACCGCAGCCTATTGATTTTGGTGAACATCGGTCCATGTTTAGACCTAGTGCCCATATAAGGGTCCTACCAAAATTATACTGTTTATACGCTGCAGGTCGCAAATATTAAGATATTTTGATGAAATTTGGTACATAGACCTATGTTGGCCCAAGGACGAAGCCTAGTGATTTTGGTAAACATCGGTCCATATTTAGAACTAGTGCCCCTATAAGGGTCCCCCCAAAATTGGCTTGGTTACAAACTGCAGGTCGCAAATATTAAGATATTTTAATGAAATTTGGTGCACTGACTCACATTATAGAAAATTTTGACACAAGCCCCATTTTAACCCATTCGAATTTCGGATCCAAACAATACACCAGACTGGTGTAGGGTATTGTATAGTCGGCATGCCCGACTTTAACCTTTTTACTCGTTTTTCTACTAAATTAGTTTTTTAATTGTATAGCCAAGGAAAAGTTTTATGTAAGCTTAAATGCTTGATTTTTTGTACCACTGGCGATTTCTGACTGGGTTCTTTTTAATTGCTTATCATAATTTTTTGGTAATTACTTATTTTTTTATATTTTTGTAATGCAGCAAGTGCAAAAATGTTGTATTTTTTATACAGCCGCAATGTACAACTACTTACTTACTTATAATGAAATTATCTCGCGTATTAAAGAATATTTAATTTCGACACCAAATTCTACTGTTTATTATTTAGATATTAGTGTATTAAAGAAAAATTCAGTTCCAAAAAAAATTTTAGTTAAACTCAAATATGAATTAAAATTAACCTTGCAAAAACAACTGTATATTAGTAGGATAGCAACACGAAAAATAAACTATTAAATATATGGAATTTTAGTTATATTTGAGCTAATTTTTTGTTAATAAAACAACGGCTTAACCTGCTAAAATCAGCAAAGGTTTTGCAAAATATTTAACAGGCTAAAAAGATCACAGAAATGTTAAAATTTTCAGTTTTTCGACTTTTTTTAATTCAAATAAAAATCGAGATTCTGAAATCACCAGGTGACTATTTTTTTATGAAATATTTTTCCTTATTTTACTGGGAGAAAATTTTTAGATATAACATAACCAACGTTGGTTACCGAAACGATTAACGGCAAGGGTGACGGTAACGAAATTTGTTTGTTTCGATAACGTTAAGGTAACGGTATTTAAGACTGTTTCGGTAACGGCATACCGTTTTCGAAACAGCAATACCGGCACGTACCGTTATAATTAACTATGTTGAAAATATATAAAACAAGGAAAAATTTAGCATATTTTTTAAATTTATGTGCTAAAAGTACTGATTATTAGCTACACACAGAGAAAAATTATGCCATTTTCCAACTGAAATTCGGTTACATCTACTAATATAGGTTGGTGCAACTGAATATTGGTTATCACAACAAAATTCGGTTTATACAACTGAATTTTAGTTGCAGTACCCAAAATATTTAGGAATCACATTCAAATATGGTTTCAGCAACCGAATTTATTGGTTGTAGCAACCAAAATATGCTTAGTAATTCGGTTGGCAATTTTTTTTCCTGTGTGTATAAATTCGATGCTGGTAGTTTTAATAAGTAAAATTATTATATATAATTTTTTGTAAAATAAACTCAAGATTATAAAATAAAAAAGTTTAAAAATTGTGATTTTTTATATAAAGTAATAAACACCGGTAAAATACCTGTAACTACCCATAAAAATAACGGTATCGGTAACGATAATGGTATTTGGATTTTTTTTAAAGGTATTGGTAACGGTATTCAATTTGAAACGGTAGTTTAGCGTTATAATACGATAATGGTACCCAACCTTGAACATTAGAGTGTCCCTTAAAAATAGATTTGTCATTACATCCCCCAGTTTTATTGGAAATGGTCCCAAATGGAAGAAATCCAAATTTTTTTTTGGAAAACGTTAACCCGTGCCGAAAGTTGGACGAAAATGGCCCCTTTTGGAAAAAAGTGGCCCCTTATTAAAAAATCCCAAAATTCGAAATTTCAAAAAAAGTTATTTTTATTCCATTTAAAAAAATTTAACCCTTAGCGGCCTGGGGTGAGAAAAGACCCATTGAACTTAATATTGATTATGACTACGAGATTGTAAAGCCATTAAAAAAATCTCAACTGGATAAAACTAATTATTTTGTATAACGTAATCCATATGGGGATAACTTTTATACTTTTGGCCAAAAACACCCCATTAGGAAATTTACAGAATAACACCTTTCATAATTTTCGGAAAAACTTACTTTAAATAAATAAAAAAAAAATTTTCCACTTGATAAAAATAATTATTTTGAGAAACTTGATCCATATAAGGTTAATGTTCTCACTTTTTGCCAAAAAGACCCTCTAGGAAATTTGCAGAATAATATTTATCAGATTTTTATTAAATTGGGATATGCGATGTTATTCTATAAATTTCCTAGTGGGGCGTTTTTGGCCAAAAGTATTAAAATTAACCCCATATAGATCACGTTATATAAAATAATTATTTTTATCCAGTTGAGATTTTTTTTTTTATCAATTTAATGGCTTTACAATCTCGTAGTCGTAATTAATATTAAGTTCCATGGGTCTTTTCTGACCCCAGGCCACTAAGGGTTACATTTTTTTTGAAGAAATGAAAAGATAATCGTAATCTAACCAAACTTGAGTGCTGTTTTTCCGAAAACCGTGTAAAATTTGATGAAAACATTGAAATTTTCAAAATTTTTGACAAATTGAGCAATTTTTGTAAAATGTCCTGAAAAGCAGTCGCTCCAAACACAAACTCGAATTATCATTTTTCCAATTTATTTTTTTTTCTTTAATATCAACTATTATGTGGTACAAATAGCAATCGACATCTCCAAATTAGGCATTTTAAAAAATCTTTAAAATTAATTAAAAAAACACGTTTTTGCATTTTTATCAAATTTGTGGGTCATTTTGGATTCCAGGCTAAAGTGGGTTAATGTTATCCCTTGAAGTCAAAATTGCATGTATGTATCCTTTTGACTATATTAAATGAACAAAAGGAATAAAAAAATAATTTTTTTCGAAATTTATAATTTTGGGAATTTTTAATATTGATACACTTTTTTCCAAAAGGGGCCATTTTCGTCCAACTGTAGGCACGGGTTAAGGTTTTCCAAAAAAAAAATCGATTTCTTCCATTTGGGACCATTTCCAATAACGCTGGGGGGGGGGGGGTGTAATGAACGAAAATCGACAAATCGCTATTTTAAGGGACAGTCTATTTAACATAACATATAATATTGTTTTTGATATTTTTGGTCCATTAATATTTAGCAAAATTTTGTGAAGAATTTACAATATAATTTGTAATTTTCATTTTGACAAAAGTTAACTCAAATATAACTAAAATTCTGTAAATTTAATAGTTTTATTTTTGCAGATCTTATTTCACTAGTCTTCAGCAAAAAATTCTGCTAATTTCAGCAGTTTTTTCTGCAATTTTTACAAGTTAATTTCTATGAGTGTATTTAGCATCCACTACTGGAATTTTTGTTGAAAGAGGCAAAATACACCAGGAATTATCATAAACAGTTTTTGTCTGTTATGGGATGGGAATAGATGGATTTGGTTAAAAATCAAAAATTAAGTAGGTAGTAAATAAAATAAATAAATAAAGAGTATTTAAATGGTATTTAATCACTTCGGTTGAATCAGATATGTCGATTTATAATTTTTTATAGATATATATAAAGTGTTGTTCAACAGGGACGCTACAAAAGTATAAAGACAGGGACAGCAAAGGACGCCATATTTCTTGCCGCTCTTTTGACATTTCTCTTCAGTAAGGTTTGCCATTTCATGATGGAAAGATATACGAGCCAATAACGAGTCGAAATTATTAAAATTTACTACCGAAATTCGGAGGCAGTGGCCTCAACGTTGAGAGCGCTCCATCCAATTTATGGTCGTCATAATCGTCCTAGCAGATCAACAATTGAGCGTGGGGCTATGTCAAATCTATGGTCTATGTCAACAAGCCAGCGACGATTGATGAACTTCGTACGAATATCGAACGTGAAATTGCAGCTGTATTTTATTTATGTGAAACTTTATGACTTTCATTCAAATTTTTCTCTGAGTGTACAGTGGCACCTGAGAATGCCTTTGAAAACTGCATACTAAATATGAGACAGCCTATAGTTTGTAGATCAAATTCAAATTAACAATATAGCGTTTTATTTTGGGAAAGATCTTTGGTTGTAAAAATCTTAGATAACACTAATTTATGTTCGTATTTTTGGCTTGAAAAGAAAAAAAAAAACAACAATTTTGTATCACTTTGATTTAACCATGGCAAAAGGATTTAAAATTTCCAACATATAACAAATGTTAAATTTTGATTATATCATTATACACTATGACAAATTTATTTTATCAAAATCTTTTTATACATTGTCATCATTTTGAAATATTTGTCATCATTTTGATATACTTCAAAATTAATGGTATAATATGTCATAGGGAGTAGTCATCTTGCAAATATCTATTTCATGTATTTAATAATGATATAAACGTAAGAATTACATTCTATCATCAAGTATTAAATTAATATCAATCAATAACTGTTAATGATGCGAATGTAAAATCCACACCAAGTATCAGTTTGTGGCATGAATATAAAGTGAACACATTATTAACAGATACAACATTAATCCAGCCAATTAGTTAGTAAATATATTAAAGAAGAAAAGAAAATTACAAAAAAAAAACGAAGAATTAAAGCAGTTAACAAAATAAATTGAATACCATGAATTTAGTGTTTCCCATCCAGTTAACCCGTTAACATAAAACCCGTTCTTTGTATTTGCTTGCAAACTATAATATAAAAATGAGTAAAAAGGTTAAAGTCGGGCATGTCAACTATATAATATTCTACACCAGTCTGACTTTAAACCAAATAATGTTTGGATCCAAAATTTGAATGGGTTAAAATGGGACTTGTGTCAAAATTTTCTATAAAATTATAAAAGAATAGAAAATCATAAATATAGCCCATATGGGCGATAGGTCCAAATATGGACCGATTCTATCTAGAATCTATTGGCTTTGTTCTCGGGACCATGTGAGTCAGCAAACCAAATTTCGGTAATATTTGCGACCTGCAGCGTGTAACCAAGCCAATTTTGGGGGGGACCCTTATATGGGCACTAGGTCTAAACATGGACCAGTGTTAACCAAAATCAATATGCTTCGTCCTTGGGCCGACATAGGTGGGTGTACCAAATTTAATCAAAATATCTTAATATTTGCGACCTACAGCGTATAAACAATATAATTTTGGGGGGACCCTAATATGGGCACTAGGTCTAAACATGGACCGATTTCAACCAAAATCAATAGGCGTCGTCTTTGGGCCGAAATAAGTCGGTGTACCAAATTTCATTAAAATATGTTAATATTTGCGACCTGTAGAGTGCGCACAAGAATGCATGGACAGACAGACAGACGGACGTGCGGACGGTCAGACGGACATCGTCAAATCGAAATAAAAAAAATTTCTGAGCCGATCGGTATACTATAAAGTAGGTCTACGCCCGATATTTTTTGGTGTTAGAAACATCAGCACAAACTTATAATACCCTCTCCACGTAGTGGTGTAGGGTAAAATAAAACAATTCAGTGCAGGTTTTTTATATTGTTGAGAAATTTGAATTTTACGTACAAAGTTTGTAAATTTGCTACTTTCTCAGATAGAAATCGTGTCTTACCCAGTGTCTTCAAATGCAATAAAAATGCATACAAGTTGGTATGCGAGTGGTATCTGCCCCAGTAACGATACATTTTTTTTTTGACTTTCAAAGATTCCGATTCACATTATTCTTTTTTCCAAACTAGTTGACCTGTATTTGTATATGTATTTGGAAGTCACATTGGTTATGTATTGGTACCTAATCGAAACTTATTAAGTGATACCACCAGTTTCGAAAAAATTTTATATAAAAATAACAACATTTATTGTGTTTCACGATAAAAACAAATAATTATTTGCAATAGAAAAAGCTTTGATTCTGAGGATATTGCTAAAGGAAAAAATTCTCAGAATCTGAGGATTTTCTATAAGAAAACATGACCAAAATGTGATTTACTTTTATAAAAGATGCCTGACAACTGCTGTTTTTCCTATTGGATTTTTTTTTCAATTAAGCATGTGGATTTTCAATGGCGATAGATGTAGAAAAGAATCAGTAGAAAATTCCACAGATTTTGGAAAGTTTTTCTTTATTATTTTTTTTTTTTTTTTAATTGAGAACATTTTCTAAACAAAACAGTCTCAGCTTGTGAAGATTTTTTTATATAAACAAGCTATCCGTCTGCAAGGATCCCTTCACAAAGAAAAATTTTAACATTTTGCCTAGTTTTTTCTAAAGAAAAACTTGCAATTTCTATACATATTCCTACAGAAAACTATCGAATTTTGAGAGCCTTAGTCCTGGTAAATTTCAAAGACTTTATAAAAAAAGGCTTGCATTCTGAGCACTTTTCCCCTATAAAAACTGTCTCTTCTGAGAATATTTTTAATGGAAAACTCGCAGATTCGTGTGACTTTATTAGTAGAAAATCTCCTTGACTAAAGGGACTTCCTTTATCATAAAATCCTCAGATTACGAGGTCTTTTCCCCATACAAATGCCTCTAATTCTGAGCATATCTTCACAAAGGAATCGTTCCGAAAACTTCTTGCTCAGATTATGAGGATTTTTTTTCTTCAATATATGGAAAGTAATTTTTTATAGAAAATGCCTAAGTTTTAATGTCTCTTTCCCATATACACTCTCAGAACAATTCCGTTGTGGTAACGGATTTTTTTTCCAACCGATTGATTCGGTTGCTGCAACCTCGTAATTCGGTTGCAGCTACCGAATTCAGTTGCGGCAACCGAATTCAATTTCAATTCGGATGCGACAACCGAATTATCGGTTGCCTCAACTGAATTCGGTTGGGGCAACCGAATTCCGAGGTTGCATCAACCGACCCAATTCGGTTGGAAAAAATTCGGTTGTCACAACGGAATTGTTTTGAGAGTGTACAAAAATGTGATGAATCTGATTTCTATAGGAAAACCTCCTCAAAATATTAGAAGTGTCTTTCGAAGTCCTGTGAATTTGATGTTTTTTCTGTACACTCATTAGAAAAGTTAGTACAAAAGTCTGTTAAATGCGTTCTGATTAAATTGAAAAAAAATTTTCTGTTATTTTCTCTTAAAAAGCCCGTACAAATAGGTCTAAATTCTGCTAAAATAACAATTTTTACCTATTTGTACGGGATTTTTTTTATGAGTTTGGAACATAGGAAGAGGTCCCCATTTACTGTTTTCTTTTAGGAAAATGTGGCGATATTCTAAGGATTTTTCTATAGGAGCCATATTTGAAGCCCTTCATCTTTCACCACATTTCACTTCTTCTCTATCCCCTTTCCAAAGGAAGCAACACGTTAATTAATAGGAAGAATTTCCTTAGTGTTGCTTCTCTTAAAAAAGAAAAAAAAAATAAAAAAATGATCTCCTTGCTTAATAGAAAACTCAGATTCTGAGACCTGATATTTAACCCTTTCACCCCTGAGTTTTTTTTCGGAATCGGGTAGGGTTTTTTTCAACTTTGACGGAAAATAAAATTATAAGGCAAATATGTAAGATGTTTGGGATACTTTTTTTTTAGCTTATATTTTGTATATGATCTGAATGTTATTACAATGCATGAGAAGTAAAAGATCCTTACCTTTATCCTGATATATATGTATATAATCCAAATAAGATTTTTCTGTGGGAAATTATGTCCCAATAAAGTTATGATGTAAAAAACATTATTGGGACGTACTTGTATTCCTCACGTGTATTCATACATTATCATATATGACCATATGCGGCTATATACCCTCAAATTTCGGATCCCAGGACACATTTTTAGCTGCCCAATCTCACATTGGAATGTTAAAAAATGTAATCACAATTTATATGTGCTCATATATGATTCACATATGCCCCTATAGAATCATATATGGCATTGCATACTCTCTATTTTGTATTATTAAGTTTTTTTTTTTTTTTTGTGAAATAAAAAACATTTTTTGGTTTCTTTTGCTTTTCTTTATCCTGGGGATTACCGCTTTAACCAGGTTTTTATAAAGATTCAACCGAAACTAAGGTTATATTGAGGTTACATTTTTGATCAACCGACAAACCAGTTTATAAATAGTTGGTTTTTTTTAACATTGTATGAAATTAAAACATTAACTGGATAAAGTGAAAACCAAACGAATTCAATATAAATGAATATGGAGAATTCCAGCGATCAGTTTTATAGTCAGAACTACGATAAATAAGTAAAACATTTTCAAACAAAATTTCTATCTTAAGAATTATTTAAAACCATATATTCTAGTTCTAACCCTAGTAAAAATGATTTTTATATAATCAGATATGATTTTTATATAATCATTTATGATTTTATACAATTATAACTTGTCGAGTATTGTGAAACATATATTTTTATATAATTATATCAAAAGATATTTAATTATATAAAATTATATTAACCAGATCCACCATTTTCCGGATCAAATCATGTATGGGTTAATATAACTATATAAAAAATATATTATCTGATCCGAAAAATAGTGGATCTGGTTAATATAATTTTATATAAATAAATATCTTTTGATATAATCATATAAAAATATATGTTTCACAATACTCTACAAGTTATAATAAATGATTGTATAAAAATCATATATGAATATATAAAAAGCATTTTTACTAGGGAAGCTTAAAAATTTTTGATATAAAACACAACTTAATTCTGATGCGACAATGTTTAATTGGGAATTCTCTATAAAAAATTAAGGAGTTTTGAGTAAACTTTTTAATAATGGAAGACAAATTTTTTTTGAAGATTTTAAAACAAATAAATAAATTTATTTATCTAATTATTAAATATCTGGCAAAAATTAACTATTTCATCAAAAAAAAAAAAAAATCAATGATATTCTAGTTCAATTTAAACTGAAATCACTCATATAGACTTCAGCAGTTTTTCATTTACAATGAATCACTATTAATATTTTTCATTTTCCTTAACTCAGTTACACAGAACATCTTTAGTGACTACATCTGTATGTAACTAATGACCATATTATCCCAACATAATAACAAGATAACAAACTACGTATAAGTTTTACTAACATAAGCTGAAACAGAAAGAACAGCAAAAAGAAAACTTTTTGATATAATGAAAACCCATTATTATTAGCTGTTAATTGGCTTTCAATGGTACAAGAAATCAAATATATGTTGTGGCAGAAGCATTCAGCAAATATATATGATCCAGACGGCGAGAAAGGATGTAGGAAAAAGTTACTTAGAGATAAGTGATAATAATAAGAAGCAGTTTATAAGTTTTGTTTTTAGATATCAAAATTTCTATGTAGACACTTAAAAAAATAAAAAGCAGAAAGAAAGCCTAGGAGATACTATAGCTATATTTAAATTAAATTAATGTTCTGTCCGATGTCCGGTCGGATGTGCGATCCCAGGTTTCTATGCTTCTTGGTAATACCTAAATTCAAAAAAAAAAGTTAGTAAAGTCAGCAAAAAATGTTGCTGTGTCAGTAAATTTTTAGTCAGGAGCGTGCTTGCAAAAAAGTTGGTAATTTCAGCGAAAGGTATTTGCTGAAAATCAGCGAGCTGATTTTTATCAAAAAAATAGTAATCTCAGTAAAAGTTTTGCTAACACTTAGTCGATTGCAAATGACAAAAATTCTTGCTAAAATCAGTAAAATTTTTGCTGAATATTAGTAGACGGAAAAAAACTCAAAAAATTTGTAGAGAAATTTTACTTTAGTTAATTTATCTGCTGAAAATTTAAATATAGAAATTGTGTACTACATCCAGACAAGCTGCGACATCTACATCTTGTCTTCTGGTTGTCGCCCACGCTATAAATGCGGTTATCAGCACAATTTTTGTAGCAAAATAAATTAGTAAAACATTAGTTCGAAATTAGTTTTGTGCTAAAAACGGAATTTTTTGCTTAAAACGGAATTTCAGCAAAAAATTGCTGAAAACTAGTACACCTGATATTCAAGACGTTTTACTAATTTTTCCACTAACTTATTTTTTTGAGTGTACATGTTTTTACGTTAGGCTATCCCTTAGAATAATACTTGTCGATTTTTATTCCTTTCACCCCCAATTTTGATATAATAGGTTCAAAATGAAAAAAATCGATTTTTTTTGCCGACTCGCGACCTAAAATGGCTCATTTTTTGAAAAAATAACACCCCCTATTAAAATTTACCAAAATTCGAATTTATGCAAAAAATTACCTTCTACTTACTTTGTTCAATAAATATACTTAAAATTATTCAGATACGGAATTTTGGTGTCCTCGGATAGCATTAACTCACTTTAACCTGGAACCGAAAATGATAGATATTACAAAATTGCAAAATTTGCAAAATTGTAATTAAATTTTTAAACATCTTTCTCACGGCGTTTTTGTAAATACAAAAAATTAAAAAGGCACCTACAACGGAATTTGCAAATCTAAAGAAATGTTTTTATTCTTTTTGTGACTTGGATTTTTTTTAACTATTTTTATATGAAAAATAACAATTTACAAATATTACAATAAAAAATACTTTGGAAATAAAAATTCAGTTAAAAAAAATGTGATTGTTTTAACAAATTCCATTATTGGTATTATTGTAGTATCAAAATAGAAAAGTGAAATTGAAAATCGTTTAGAAATGATTTCTGAGTATAAGACGTGTTTATTTAGTCGCTACATTTCGCAGGCAAAGTTATAAAAACCTTATAAGTACTTCACCCTGAAAACAGATGCGGTGCTAAAAACCCCATTTGTTTCCAATCGAATGGGTCAGTTGCATCAAATGAATTTTTCCTTTGTGACTACCGAATTATTCTTGATACAATTGAAATTCCGTTGTCACAGTCAAATTAGTTTTGTCTCAATTGGTTTTCTGTTGTCATAACTGAAAAATTTGGCTACCACAACCGAACCATACGATTGACTACTAATGGGGTTATCAGAACCGAAACTGTTTTCTGGATGTTGTTCTAAATTTTATTTAATTTGGTTGTCCAATATGCCAATTTTCTGGTTCATATTTATATGTCCAAAATAGTGCAAATAATGTTTTGGATGAAAAATTAATCGATTTTTTTATAATACTCAGACTTGTGACAAAATCATTATTACACAATGAGATTTGCATTTCATTTGCATTACTTTTTGTAATGTAATGAACAAATTACATTTAGATTTTTAAATTGTGTTAAGGTAAGAAAAAAAAATACATTACTTTTTTCATTACTTTACATGATTTTTTTTTTATTGGCATGACCTTGTTGGCAAAGCTTTAAATTTTCGTATAAAAGAATGTAGAATGAAGCCCTTATGGGGCATTCAATATGAAATCATACGTCTGCACTCTCAAAGCAATTGCGTTGTGACAACCGAATTTTTTCCAACCGATTTGGCTTGGTTGCTGCAAATATTTCATTACAAAAAAAAAAAAAAAAAAAAAAAAACAGAAGAACCCAGCTAAAAATTGATATATATGGGTCCATAGAGGTTGAATGTATGTTCGTGCATGCTGATAAACATGCATTTATGACCATACATGGATACATAAATCCCCATACGTGTATCATATATATGCATTAACGAAATTTGAGGTAATATCTACATGTATGATCATTAGGGCGGGTTGAATCGCCCAAGTGACAAGGAAAATCGTATTCTAGGGGGCAAAACCGAGGAACCATACCTCTAAAACGAATTTACGTGCCAAAAATGGTGAATTTTTGAAATGTTTGTATGAGGAACCCCCTAGGGGGTTCCAGGGGATGTGCCACTGGCATGGGTGGGTCGGCCCTACAAAGTTAGTGGGGGTCGGTCATACCTTTGGACTCGATTGGGCCACTCTAAATGGGTCAAAGTGCGATTTTTCAAAATTTTACCCTACGGGTCAAAAGTTGGGACATCAGAATTCGTTTTAGAGGTATGGTTCCTTGGGCAAAGTTTCTTATTTTGATCCCTAGAATGCGATTTTTTTTCTCTTTTAAAGAGAAGCAACACTCAGGAAATTCTTCCTATTAATTAACGTGTTACTTCCTTTGGAAAGGGGATAGTGAAGAAGTGAAAGGTGGTGAAAGGTGAAGGGCTTCAAATATGGCAACACTGTAATAGCGCGAGATTTTGAATCTTAGAACAGTTATTGCGCGCCATATGATGGTGTGTTGGCAAACTTTGTTGAAGCTTTTTAGTTCATAGCCCTGTTATATTTTTTTAATTCGGTGGGGTTAAGTGCTATGGAAACACCGAAGGAGGACGCTGCGATATGTAGAGGGATAAAAAAAACTCATACATATTACTATTTTTCATAAACTGATGTTGCCTTGGTTGGGGCTCGAACCCGCAACGGCACGTGTAACAGTCCAACGCTCTAACCATTACACCACAGTGCCCACACTTCCGTCACTTGAGCGATTTTTTTGCCTCCCTACAAATCGACCCGCCCTAATGATCATGCATGTTCATGCGTGTTCATGTATGTTCAGACATGTACACGCATGTTGATTTCACCTCAAATTTCGTTAACGTACATATATGGTGAATGTATGGAGATTCATATATCCATGTATGGTCATGAATCCATGTGTATGAGTATTCACGAACATACATATGTACATTCAACCTGTATGGATCCATGTATGTAGATTTTTAGCTGGGGAATGTCCTTTTTTATATAACAATTAAGTACACGCAGAAAAAAACAGGGGGAATATTACCCAAGAGCTATGTAATTATACAACTACATAATTTTCAAGTTCGTTTTACAAATTTCTAGTAAAATATGCACATTTTTTTTGTAAAATATATACAATCCTTGCAAAATATGTACATGTGTAGCCGAAAATATCCGAAAAATTACATATATTTTGCTAGAAAATTTTATATAATTTATATAACAACAACGAAAATAATTTGTTACTCCCATGCTTGATGCTGTGATATTTTATCAAAAAACTTTTATTTCTATTAATTTACTTTGTTGCATATAAAACATATTTTTCTTGTTAAATTTTTGTTGAGCTACGTTAAATTGGATATGTTAAACTTTTGAAAAAAGAAAAGCAAAATTTAAAAACTGTTTTATAATACCCTCAGGAGTTTTTAACAAACATTTTAACAAAAAATATAGCACGACAAAAACAATATTGTCATTATTTTTTACAATATTTTTTTTTCTATCCAATTTCCTAAAAATATATTTGGGGTATGTGTTTTCTGTACATATGTTCATTTTTGGAGGATATAAAAATATTATGGCCTTTTAAATCTTTAACATGTATTGTACATTAGACCTTACCTCAAAAACAATTTCCCGGTATACCGTCCAATCTAATTTTATTTTGCCGAACGTAGTGGTCGCATTTTAACATTTTTTGTTAAATCTTTGGCATTTACAGTTCGGATCTTAAAGTAAGATACATCGATGTTTTTCTGTAAGGGCCATTGACCTCAAGTTCTAGTACCCAGCAAAATCGCAATAATGGGTGCTCATTACTAATATTCAAATAATAAGTAGCAGAATTAGGGTCTAAATACTACATATAATTCGGTGTCAAAACTCCTTATTTTTGTTCGACAAGGGTGTTTTTTAAGTAATTGTCCATATTCGCTGCAAAACCCACAAAATTTGTGCACCCGCTTACCCGCTGCAATATCAAAATATAATTAGTTATTTGGCTGCAAATAAGCAGTTAAAAAATAAGTGCTTACAAATTGTTAAAAAATAAGGCTTTCTCACATACTTATTAAAAAATAAGTAGTTACCAATATTAAATTATTTTTGTAATTAAATAAGTAGTCGCGCGTAAGCTAGACTGCTTATAAACACGTATTCGTCTAACAAAAATAAGTAGTACTGACGCCGAATTATAAGCAGTAAAAATTTTTGCTTTCATTATATAACCACTTATTTTCTAATGAAAGATTTTGCTGGGTATTTACCCACCAGATCTCAGTTGATACCACCCATATGTACAACCCTAGTCAATCGTAATCTCCTTCTTAAAAAGCTTTATTTAATTGGTTTCACTCAAAACAGTTTGAACTGGATAGAATCATATCTTATTAGTAGAATACAGAGTGTACGTTTTAATAAAGCCACTTCAGGGAGCATTATTGTAAACTCTGGAGTGCCACAAGGTAGTCATCTTGGTCCAATTTTATTTTCGTTTCTTATAAATGACTTGCCATGGGTAATGGAACGATGTAATATATTATTGTATGCGGATGATGTAAAAATATTTCTTAGCTATACTGAACCTTCAGATCAAATCTATTTGCAACATGACTTGGATAATTTTTATAATTGGTGTAACATTAATGTTATGGATCTTAACCTTAAGAAATGCAAACACATGCGATTTTCCAGAAATTGGAATTCTATTGGTCTCTACACTTTGGGAGACTACCAGCTGGAATTAGTTAATGAGTTTTTGGATCTTGGTATTTTACTTGATCCAAAATTAAATTTTAAACAACATATCACGATGATGGTAAATAAAGCCCGTGGTGTTCTTGCTTTTATAAAGCGATGGTCAAAAGAATTTACAGACCCAGGGGTTACAAAGCAATTATATACATCTCTGGTAAGACCAATTATGGAGTATGGTTCTATACTCTGGGACCCTGAAAGTACTGTTATCAGCAATCGTATTGAATCGGTCCAGAAACAATTCCTCTTGTTTTGTTTAGGAAACTCAATATGAAACCCATCTGTTGATCTTCCATCGTATACCATTAGGCTTGATAGAATTAAATTGCCTACTTTAGTAAGCCGAAGGAAAATGCTAAATGTTTCATTTATGATAAACTTGCTTAATGGTGATATTTCTTCTGACTTCCTGCTTAGTAATGATCAACTCCATGTTTCTCAAAGATCTACTCGCTCTTATATCCAGTTATATTTACAAGTCTTTCAATCAAATTACGCTAATGCTGATCCCTTTCGAAGAATATGTAAACACTATAACGAAATGAATGAATTGATAGATGTTTTTCAAATGTAAATGTCATTAAACGTAATATAATTTTGTACTTAAATACTTAGGCAATAATTTGTATTTGTTAATCATGTTTTTCTATATAATATTATTATATTACAATATAATATTATAATATAAGGATTTTTATCCATAGACTTAACTAAATAAAAAGAAAAAAAAATATAAACTTAAAGCTCGCAAAAAATCATTAAAATTTTGCTAAGGAAATTTTTCGATAAATCCAGCAGAAATTTTTTTTTTATTTTTTTTTTTGCCGAACGTAGGGTCGCCTTTTTATCACACTTTAAAATCTGACTGTAAATGCCGAAGCTATAACGAAAAGGTGTACCGCGCACTTTTTTTTTTTACTTTAAGGTGGTACGGTCTAATGTTCATCCTGTCATATAAAATATAAGCAATATATCCAATAAAACTAGTCCATTTTTATACTCTACACCACTATGTAGCGAACGTATAATGGGTTCCTGTTGATGTGTGTAACTACCAGAATTTTGTATCTAGCTTAGGGTTCTTCAAAGTGCAAGACTTTCGGATATTCCAGCGGTTTATTCAAACTCATAATCCAGTGGGGTTTTTTCAAATTCATAATTCAGAAACTAACATATACGGGGGCGTTCTGAAATACAAAACCACATAAAATTATTCGTTTTCATATAAAATTATATGTTGTTGTTGTACAAAAACGATTAATTTTATGTGGTTTCGTTTTTCAAAACACCCCCGATAATACTCATTTCTTATAAAAAAAAAGTTTGGTGGTTAATTTACAAAAAAAAAAAAAAAAATTTCCATCAATATATTCGCTGGCAAATGTCTTGTAATGATTTATTCAAAATTTTGATATTTATAACAAGAATTGAAATGCTAAAAAGGTTTTGGGGGCACATTATTGGTATTTGAGCTATTCAAATTCGTTCACGTGAATAATTTTATGCAGGTGTCGTTAAAGTTATGGTGGCTTAAAGTGAAAAATACAAAAAAAAAATTACAAAAATGCATTACAAAAAAAATTTTCCTGTTAGAGCACAGCATGAAAAAGACTGGGAACCGCAGGATTTTTTTAGGACAAAGTCCTCAAAGTTGAAATTATTTTAGGGTTTTTATTCAGGTAAAAGTCCTAAGAAGTTTAGATGTTCTCTCTAGGACTTATTTCTATAGAAAAACCTCGGAATCTTAAGGGTTTTCATTGTAAAAACATAAAAATGTTAGAGTTTATAATAGACCATAACAAGGAGTGCTGAATATATAAAGTTTTTCAAAATTAAGTACTTCTCAAAACCAAACAGTTTAAATTTTTGAGTTCTCTACACAAAAATGTTCTTAGAATATCATTAGAGGTTTTCATATAAACTCGTAAATGCCTTGTAAACCTTGTATAAATACAAAACCATATCATTTATGTATGGAGTTTGACATTAAACTCATAAACATACCAGGTTATACCGTTTACGAGTAGAATATGAGTTTATATGAAAACCCCTATTATATTTCTTAAGCAGATATTCGTAAGAATCTAGGAGTTTTTGTCTAGGTTTGTTTTCAGAATTGGAGAATTTTTCAACAGCAAAAGTACTTAGAATCTGTGGGTTTTTAAATTGAAAGGAGGCTTTGGTTCTAAGGATATTTCTATAATAAAAGCTTTTCGAATTCCCCAGTTTTTCTTTTGGAAGCTTCCTTCAGAATCAGGGATTTTCTCCATATAAAAGAGCCCCCATTACTTAGTAATTTTTCTTCAGCAAAATGGCAAATAATCTAATACCAATATTTATATTGTCAGTATTTTTGCTGATTATAAAATTTTGCCATTTTTAGCTTATGATTCAATAAGTTTTTTACATTTGATTTTTTCTGCTTCTCAGCAACTCTTCTGCAAATTACTGCATAATTTGCTTTAATTACCGCCCTTTTTGTTTTTTTTTGCGTCGTCATTTATTGTCCGATTGAAACATATGATTTATCATTGTTCATAGTTTCATAACAGTTACATTTCTCTTTTTGATCATTTTTGACTCTGACACTCATAGCAATAAATCTGTAAAAATAGCAGAAAAAGCTACTAAAAATTAGTTAAAAATGCTGCTGCAGAAAGAACTGCTAAAATTAGCAGATTGTTTTTTTTGCTAAATACTAGTAAAATAAGACCAGCAAAATTAAAACAGTTAAATTTACAGAATTCTAGTTATATTTTAGTTAACTTTTAGTTTATTGAAAATAGCAAATTGTACTGTAAAAGATGCAGAAAATTTTGCTAAATATTAGTAGACTAAAAATAGCAAAAATAAGCTGTTAATTCTACAAAATTTTTGCTATTGTTAAGCTAAATTTTGTTAAATGCAAATAGCAGTCTATTTTGCTAAAATCAGCAGAAATGGAACTACAACGAGTAAAAAGGTTAAAGTCGGGCATGCCGACTATACAATACCCTACACCTGGGTAAAAGCCAACTAATGTGTGGATCCGAAATTCGAATGGGTTAAAATGGGGCTTGTGTCAAAATTTTCTATAATGTGGGTCAGCGCAGCAAATTTCATTAAAATATCTTAATATTTGCGATCTGCAGTTTGTAACCAAGCCAATTTTGGGGGGCCCTTATATGGGCACTAGCTCTAAACATGGACCGCTGTTAACCAAAATCAATAGGCTTCGTCCTTGGGCTGATATAAGTCGGTGTACCAAATTTCATCAAAATATCTTAATATTTGCGACCTGCTGCGTATAAACAATATAATTTTGAGGGGACTCTTATATGGGCACTAGGTCTAAACATGGACCGATGTTCCCTAAAATCAATAGGCTTCGTCTTTGGACCAACATAGGTCTGTGTACCAAATTTCACTAGGTCTAACCATGGACCGCTGTTAACCAAAATCAATAGGCGGCGTCCTTGGGCCGACATAAGTCGGTGTACCAAGTTTCATCAAAATATCTTAATATTTGCGACATGTAGAGTGCGCACAAGAACACATAGACAGACAGACAGACGGACGGACAGACGGACATCCTTAAATCGAAATAAAAAAAAATTCTGAGCCGATCGGTATACTATAAGGTGTGTCTAGCACCAATATTTTTTGGTGTTACAAACATCATCACAAACTTATAATACCCTGACCGCATAGTGGTGTAGGGTATAAAAATGGACACAAAAATAGTAAGCATCAACAAATGCATACACAGAAAAAATTAAAATCGAGTTTCAATTAAAAAATTTTCAAATATGTACAATTAAAAATTTAATTGGATTCAGGCCAATTTTATCAACTAAATTTTTATGTAAAAATTTAATTGAAAATTTTTCAATTAAAGTTTTAATCATATCAATTAAAAATTTAATCGAAAATCGTCAAAATTTTCAATTACGTTATGGTGCTTTCATCAAAGTGTGTAATATTTAAAAAAATATTAATATAAATGAATGGTTTCTTTAGTTCGATTTTAGATCATAAATTAATATCACTTTCTGTTTTAAATTATTTTTCAAATTAAAGGAAGATAATTATTAACTTTCTTATATTTTTGACTGATTTGAGACATAATTTTGTAATTTTTATATCTGAATAAATAATTCAATTGTAATGTGAATTTACTCAACGCATATTAAGACCCGATTATTGAATGTCCAGTTACAATTTAGCAGGCAGTTAAATTTTATATGGGAGATAACAACAAATATATCAACTAAAGTCCCAGTTGGTAGCTAACTGGACATTCAGTAATCGGACATAAGAGTTTTTTTTAAATATTTCTTCGACACCATATTAATTTTCAATTAAAAATATAATTGATATGTATAATTTTTAATTGAAAATTAATTTGAAATCAAATAAAACTTTAATTGTAATTTTATTGGCAATCATTTTTTCAATCAAGCGAATATTGACAAATGTGACACATTACCTTATTTTGATTTTTTTAAACCTCTATTACTTTCTTGTTTATGAATAAAAATATGTACTGTTAAAGCAAACATTTTATGGAATTTAAAAAGATCTTTTCTCGTTTAGAAAAAATGGAAGTTAGGAAGGTAGAAATCGAGAGCACAGAAGTCATTACTAAAATTTGACGTCGAAGTCAAAAATGATCAAAGATGGAAATATAGCTGCTATAAAACTAAGAAAAATGATACGTCATATGTTTCGATCAGAAAATAAATGGCGAGGCAAAAAACAAAAAAAAAAGGCGGTATCAAGGGGCGTGGCAAAAAAAATAAAAGAATTGAAATATCCTTTAACTAATCTTTAATTCTAGGGGGTGACTGCCAAAACCTTTTTGCTTTGTATTAGAGCGACCCGCTCTAATACAATAAATTTAAGGCATGTATATTAGAGCGGGTCGCTCTAATATACATGCCTTAAATCGAAGCAGAGTTAACATTTCTTTTGATTTCTTTTCCTTGAAAAATCTGATATTTTAAATATTTATTTGTTTTGTTAAAGTAAATTTTATTGTTAGAAAAGAAAAATAATAACTTCGTAAATAAATAAAAATCCGACGTTTTTTAATATTAAAAGCGTAATCCTAAACGAATGAATTCTGGTGTCTTATAAAAACCCATTTTCTTACTTATTCGTTTGTTAATGATTCGTTAGAGTTGAATTCCATTCTTTATACAAAAACAGATTGCTAATCTTTTTTTAGGGACATATATCATATTTAGGTTTCTATTTTTTAATTATTGGAAACAATATCCAAAGAATTATTCAAACACTTGCTAAAAATAAAATTTTCTAAATTTTGAGAGTTTTTCCAAATTGAAAATACACATATTTTTGGGATTTCTATTTTAAATAAAACTAAAATTTCAAATATTTATAGATTTTTAAATAAAGTACAGAGTTTTTCCTTGCCTGGTTATTATGTTATTTCATAATAATAAAATATTGGGTATACAAGTTAATAATGTCGATTTAGACAACATATGGCCTAACTGTCATATATGGTTTGTGTGAATAATATATATGGTATTGTGGTGGGTAAACATCTGTCATTATAATTCAGTATTCCATAGACACCAAAGTGTAAACACACATTTTTTCAATCGCTATAATAATGTCGAATTTTGTGCCTAAAAAAGATGTTTGGGGGGGGGGGGGGGGAAATCTGATAACCTTTTTTCATTTGAAGAAAACAGCTGCTGAAAGTTATCGATTGTTGTTAGAAGCTTACGGTCAACATGCACCAACATAAAAAACTTTTGAACGATGGTTTGCGCGATTCAAAAGTGGCGATTTCGACACAGAAAACATGGAGAAGCCTGGTCAGCCGAAAAAGTATGGAGATAAGGAATTGGAAGCATTACTCCACGAAGATTGTTGTCAAACGTAAGAAGAACTTGCATTATCATTGGGAGTCACACAACAAGCCATTTCCCTATGTTTAAAAGCATTGGGAGTCATTCAAAAGCAAGGCAATTGGGTTCCATATGAATTAAAGCCGAGAGACGTTGAAAGGCGATTATGCCTGTCGGAAATGCTGCTTGAACGCTACAAAAAGAAGTCATTTTTGCATCGTATTGTTACTAGTGATGAAAAATGGATACATTACGATAACCCCAAGTGCAAAATGGGATATATAAAGGCCGCCTAACCAGCCAAATCAACGCCGAAGCCGAATATTCATGGTGCCAAAGTAATGCTCTGTATTTGGTGGGATCAGATGGGTGTTTTGTATTATGAGCTGTTGAAATCGGGTCAGACGATCACAGGGGACTTGTACCGAACACAATTGATTCATTTGAAGAGAGCAATCAACGAAAGACGACCAGAATATGCGACAAAACATGAGTCAATAATCTTACATCATGGCAACGCTCGGCCACATGTTGCAAGACTGGCCAAAACCTATTTGGAAAACAGTGGATGGGAGGTTTTGGCTCACCCGCCTTATAGCCCAGACCTTGCCCCTTCTGACAACCATTTGTTTCGATCGATGCAGAACGCCCTTACTGGAATACGCTTCACTTCAGAACAGGGTATCAGAAATTGGCTTGATTCATTCTTTACCTCAAAACCGGAGCAATTCTTTTGGCGCGGAATCCATATGCTACCAGAAAGATGGGAAAAAGTAGTGGCTAACGATGGACAATACTCTGAGTAATGTATCAATTCATTTTGTTATTATAAAAAATTAATTTTTCAAGCAAAAAATCGACATTATTAACTTGTATACCCAACAATTGACCTCGAACAAGAATAAATAAATTTTCTAATTGTTTTTATATTAAAAAATTTTATTAAAAAAAAAAGAAATAAAATTTATGCCTTGACTTGTTTCCTATAGCATATGCAAATTTTAACAAAAATTAAGCAGTTTCAATTCGTGTACATTCGCTATAATTTGTGTAATAAAAAAATTTATAGAGGTATAAAATATCATTTTACTTATACATACAATACTACACTCGTATTATGGTTCGTGTGAGTTGACCTTTCTCTCTTTAGGTATTCTTAAAGTTTATAATCAAGTCAGCTGTAACTTTAAAAGTTGATGATAAAAAGTTTTAACACAATATGTTTTTTAAAATCACAGGATTTAAGAATATGCGATTATACCGTACTTAAGGCATATACGCATTTACCAGAGATGTGCCAAAATCATCACTATTAGATTCTCATTAATATTAATTTTCGTAATGGAAGCGAATGTTTTTTCTTCATTATCATTACTTTGTGAAATGTGGTAAGGAATTTGATTTTGATGCGCCCTTTTTTTTCGAATGTAATATAAAAAAAATTAATTTTTTTTTAATGATAATAAAATGAAAAATATAATAATTAGTTTACCGAAATATTTTATATGAAATAATAACTTTGCCCATAAAGGCCCGTATACGTTTGATTTTTTCTCTATTCGCGCCTTTATGGATAATGTTATTAATTTCCGTATAAAATATTGTAGTTAAGAACAACTTATTGGGCGGGTATAGACTCAAACTTCAAAGATGAAGCATATTTGTTATTTGGGCTTTAAGTGAAGAAGCGGTATACCATGAATTCCAATAAAAGGACACGAAAATAGAAATATATTTAACTTTATACAAAAGAAATGGCAATGAAAATCTACGTCTGAATTTGGAATATAAATTAAGGATAATTTGATTTCAATTGGTTAAATGTATTGGAAATTAAAAAGTATTTCATTAAAAATAATGAAAATTAAAGTAATGAACTTTTATTCATTATGCAATAGTAATGGAAATGAGAAATCATAATTATAAAAAAAATTAATTACTCCCAACTGTGGCATTTACAAATGTATTTTGGTCCTTTTTTTTTGCTTTTTAACTTTATTATGGTACAGTTTTTTTTTTTATATACCTTTGCACACACATAAAATGTCATTTTGGTTTCATAAGACTTTCATGTACATCTGTTAAATGTCCTTTATGTATGGCTTTAAAAAGAATATGTTTAACTTTAACACACAGATGATCAGAGAAAATTTTAAAACCCAAATTTTTTGTTTTAAAATTCAGATAAATATTATAAGCACCAAAAACAATTATTTGACATTTATAAGATTTTAATACAAATTTTTAACTATTGAAAATGAAAGAAGTGCATTTTAAATATATAGTGATTTCAAAGTCATATTCCGTAATTTTTTCTGCCTGACTCGTTCTAGGGTTAACTGACCCTTATCATTTTATTCCATACTTTTTTTGGTTTTTATTATTTAATAGCAAATTTTTTTTCGTTTTCTTTTTATTTTCTTTCCTTTTTTGCACATCGTTTGCCTTTTTTAATATACTCTCACTTATATGCCTCTTGGTTGATTCATTCTTTTGCTAGAATGTTTAAATGTGTTAAACACTTCACAACCATATGCTTTTAGCCATGGTTGTTTAATATCTTAAACATTTTGCAATTTCATTTTGTCCTTAGGTATATTCCTTGAAACAGTAGTAAGGAAGTAAGTAGTTTAAAATGAGACTTTTTTTTAATGTATTTAGCTGCAGTTTGGTTAGTATATTTTAATACCTACGTCTAGTAATTTTATGACCATTTTTGCAGCTATTAACTTATCTTCCCTATAGCATACTTAAAATAAGCACATTCTTATTGAGATAGTTTTTTATAAGGATTTTATTTTTATTTCTTAACAACTAATTTATTTTTCACCTTGTGGCTTTATTTTATGTTATAATGTACATTAGGGTTGATCGATTTAAAGTCTTGTTTGGGAACCCGCCTAAGTGAGAACAAAATTTGAGCTGAAATTTGGATTTATTGTAGAGGAGACAAAATATTTTATTTTATAAAGTACTCCATAATTGAAAATATTACTACTATATTGTCAATATTTTAAACTCAGCGTTGCCAGCTATTCGAAATACTTGATAAATAGATGCAAAAGGGCTTGCAGAAGAGTCCAATAAAATACAAAATTGCATAAATACCATGTTTTGGAAAAATTGGCTAATTCCGCTGCACGTCAGGTGCAATAATATTCCCATCTGGGAACGTTACGCAACATTTGAAATAGCAAAGAAAAAACCAAATCAACCACAAAAATTTACCACAGCTTGCTTTGACACCTTCCAAAATACTACTCTTTTGCCTTTTTTGTTTTTTTTTTTGTTCTTTTTCTTTAGATATATGTTCAAGCCTTTTCTAATAGCCGCTTCATTTCATAAATACCCTACGGGGAAAGGGACCGGTCCCAGATGACACGCAGGATAGGTCCCAAGGGGGCGGAGACCGGTCGTTGATCGGTCTTTTTGTTTGAAAGAGACACATCACTTTAACATGGCGTTGTCATTGGAAATGACCAATTGCCACAGTTTAGACACCTTGTGACAGTAAGGTGGTGTGTCTAAAAATAGCTTTTCAAATAAACTAATAAAAAATTAAGAATTAAAAACAATTTACTTGGCGTCGAAGTAGGGCTCGATAACACAACCTCCTGCTTGTAAGGCAAAAGCTCTACCGTCTGAGCTAATGTTGTTTATGCGTGATGGCTGGCTAAAGGTAAAGTTATATATTTTTCGTTTCTCTTCAAATAAAAGAGAAAAGGAAAAAACAAACACTACAAGCAAATAAAAAAAAATTGAAAAGAAAAAAATAGAAAAGAAAACAACATTAACACACACACAAATATAGTGGAAGTGCCTTGAATATGCCCCCGATTGACCGGTCATGGGATAGGCCCTTTAATGGCAGTTGAATGATTTTTTGCGTTGGCCATAATTAAGTTAAAAAATCAATTAAAAATTACCTCAAAAACTCTGATAATATAAATAAAAAGTTATAAAATTCCCCTAAAGTTAAAAAGAAAAGTTAAATAAAATACCAATTGTTAAAACTAAAACAGATTTAACATTAAAACAACGTTAAAAATTCAAAACTTAAAATTACTTTGCAAAAAATTATAGAATGTTAAAAAAAAGAGTTAAAGAAGCAAATCGTAAAAAAATAAAGTTAAAAATAAATAAAAACGAGTGAAAAGGTTAAAGTCGGGCGTGCCGACTATACCATACCCTACACCAGTCTGGTTAAAAGCCAACTAATGTTTGGATCCGAAATTCGAATGGGTTAAAATGGGGCTTGTGTCAAAATTTTCTATAATGTGAGTCAGGGCACCAAATTTCATTAAAATATCTTGATATTTGCGACCTGCAGTTTGTAACCAAGCCAATTTTGGGGGGACCCTGTGTACCAAATTTCATCAAAATATCTTAATATTTACGACCTGCAGCGTATAAACAATATAATTTTGGTAGGACCCTCATATGGGCAC